>FXXK01001403.1:0-14282 GCA_900184695.1 Betula pendula
GTCCACTGAGGTCCGGACAACGACCCCTCTGACATGCCTACTAGATCGAAGGACTGCGCACGCGTCCATCCGTGGTTGCATAATAACCCCTTTGACAGACTTGTGTGCGTACGATCCTAGATCACCGGCCGGGTTACGTCATGAAGGTCCCGAACAACGACCCTTGACATGCCGTACCCAGATCCGAGAGGATCTGCGCACCGTCATCGTGGTTGCATAATACACACTTTTGACAGACATATGTGCATAGATCCAGAATCACCGCCGGGTACGTCACCTAAAGGTCCGGAACAACACCCTTGGACAATAGCCGTACCCGAGGAGGAGGAGATACGAAGAAGAATACTGCAGCATGCCTGTTCATCGAGGTCTATTGGACACTCTTGACAGACATGTTGTGCGTACGATCCTAGATCACGCTCTGGTTTGTCAATTGAGGCCCATTCCTATGACCCCTGACATACCGAACCATGGATCGAAGGGTCCATTGCTCCGTCATCGCAGGTTTGAACCCTTTGCATGCCCGAGCACGTATCCCGTAGAATCGGCTTTAAAACTTTACCCTCTTTTCTGTCACCGAGGGTCGCAAACCGGTCACCCCCTCACAGACCGGCTTGGCATCATGATCAGCTAAATCGGTTTTCGGGGTAACACTATCGGCTGTACAAGCTCGGCCCGCACAAGTTTGTGCTCCTTTCCAGAGGTGAGGTCCAACCCACGCACTTGCAAAGAGGAGATGCTTGAATGCACTACGCCAGAAAAGCAATCATATATTACCCACATTGTATTGTTCAACTGTCTTCGGCTCTCACATGCTGAGCAGGTGCGAAGGTTGGTAGGACCAATACCATGCAAAATAAAGAGTAAAAATGAAACTCTCGCCATGAGCTAAATCTTTTTTTTAACATTTGCCTATATAACAAACATAGAGGCAATTACCAAGCGCATCTCGAACTCATAATTAATCTTTTGGAGAATGAAACATCGCAAACAACTCATTTCAGCCCCAATAATTGCGGGGAAGGTGTTGCCGAAGTTGATATATTAGTTTTTGCAACAAAAAAAAAACAACCAATCAAGCCCACACAAAAAATCTTTTACCAACAAAGTCTTCTCCAAAGATAAAACAACAAAGGGACACGCCTCAAAGCAGGGAACGATGCATTAACGAAACATGGGTCACCAGACCCTTACAAAAAAGAAGAAAAAGAAGAGAGGAAAGCGTCGCAAGAAAACGTCTCCTCCCCTCTAAATCCGTTCGTCGGTGGAGAAGCCGCCGCAACGAACGGCGTCAACCAAAATTCGCCTCCCATCCTCATGGCGCCGGCGATGAGCTTTTCGAGCATGAGGACGCAAGTTCCCCTCAAGGCGGCGAATCTCTGCACGCACAACATAGGCGACTCGGTTCTCTAAACGGCGAGCCGCATCCTCCACGGAAGTAGTGGGACCTGTATTCCCTAGTTTTTTTTTTTTTTTTTTTGGGTCGGTACTCTGCCCTAGGTGTAGAAGACCCTCGGTCTTCCCTACCGCACGCCTTCGTTGACCTCGGCGCGACTTTGACATTCCTCCCGCTGAGAGGGGGAAGCCCCTCCGCCCCTTCCTCTTCCGGCGGAGCAAGGCAGTACCCCCGGAATGAAAACGGATCGTCATCCGCGTCACGCGAGCCCGGAAGGACGATTTAACGGACCTCTGGAATCCGAAACCAAAATTCTTGGGGCCAGGGCCCAGCAACCGGCACTACCGCCCCGGAGTCGTCTGCTCCGGCAGAGGCCCTCTGGAGCTTCTGGGGCAGGAACCCTCCCGGAGGCCTCGGGAGGCGCCCACCGTCGGGTCCATTAGCGCAAAGCTTTTTGAAACAAAAAAGGAAGAAATACACCCGTTGTGAACAGCAAAAAGATTGGAAGTAGCACGCGAAAGAAAAGCCAAGGCTAAGCCTTGCTTAAATAACCGCACTAGATTTTGGGAAGCCCAACAGGGTGGCGCCCCTTAGGGAGCGCCACCATTTTTAATTACACACGTGCTTTTTTTTTTTTTTTGCGGACTAAGATCCCAACAAAAGACTTTCCAATTCCCGAAATGAAGTGTTCGAACGACGTTCCGGTTCCGGCTAAGTACGAAAGTGCTGGATAAATATTCCAAATCGCATGGGCTCAGACCTAACGGGTCAGAAGTGCAGTCACGGTGATAAGACAAAGTCAAAGAATCTTCAGTTATGAGACTTAGGCGTGGTCTTGTCATGCAAAAAAAAAACAGGCGGATAAGGAAAGGGCTGGCTGATTACGAAAGCCGGTCTCGACCGACCCCCATGGGCCCTACTTGCTCGAAATCTTACCAACGCCAAAACAGCAAAAGGCAACAACGACAACGTATCAACTTATGCTGTAAAAATATAACTCATATATATAGGGTGTTTGTCCCATAATTACAAAAATATTTTTTACAATCACGTGGAAAGGCGCGCCCCACCAGTGGAAGGTTCGGCCTTAGATCCGCTTTCGGCTGCAATTTTGGCGGCTGCTGCCCCCAGCTTCGATCATCGCGGACGCGCCGCTGCGGGGCGAGGAATGGTAGACATAAAACGAGCATCAGGCAACTCTACCACCCCAATCTCTTCTGAGCTCATCCAAGGCTCGGCGGGTCAGGAAAAATCTTCTTCGATCTTAACGGTAGGTACTCGGTGCTTATGCCGATCACTCATGACATCCCCCGCATGGTCTCTATCCCCCATTCGTACCCATGGATCCAAGTGCGATTCCTGACCACGTGAACTATGTCAAGTTGGTGCTTATATCTTTTCACCAACCCGTTCGCCTCTTTATATGCTCTGCATGAAACGGTTTGCCGAATTAGTGGCGGCCTGTTTCTCGAACGAAAGATCCGGTTTTCTTTCTCCAGAGCCACCATCTCATCTTGTAATGAGGCAAGTTGCTTCTCTCTGCGTCGCCTAGCCCCCTCCGCGCAGAGTCGCGCCTCAACCTCTACGGAGTGGAGGTTCCGGGATAGATTGGAGACCTCCGCCTCAAACCCAGCAATCGTCCTCTCTGCCTCATCGACGGACCTTTGCAACCGAGATGAGCGATCCACCAATTCGGATTCTGCTTGCACAGCTTTTCAAGCCTGACCCTAAGGTCGGCAGCCAATCCTTCGAGCCCCGCGTTCGTCCTGTCAAGCCGGAGGACATCAGAAGTTAAGGTGTCAATCCTCGCCTGACCAGCATCGACGGCTGAACGAAGCTGATCATATTCAGAAGACTTCGCCTCCAAAACTTCCTGTTCTCTAAGGCCGAAGAAAGCTCTTCCTTATAACGAGCCGACGCCCCTTCCAGCTCGAGATTGCGAGCTTCTAACGCTGCGATGGTGGATCTAGCCGCTTTGAGCTCATCCTCCCGAGCCTCCATCCGTGTCTTCCACTCAAGGAACGAATCTCCGCCGGAGTGCAAATGCCACCGAGCGAATCCACGGCGACTAAAGAATCCTACAAAAAAGGGGCACAATTAAATGAGCGAGCAGAACCTTAAAGGTCGAGGTAATTAACGACAGCCGCGATATACTCTATCTGACGACGAAGACCAAGAAACCGGATCTTCGTGAAGGCCGACCGTTTCCACCAAACTGGACGCCAGGCGCCGACCCTACGGGATGGTGAAATTGGGGAACCTCGCCTCCCAAGTTCGAAGGCTCGGGCTCATTGGGGACCCTCGAAGGCGTCTACCTCCTCAACCAAACCTACGTTTGCGGCAGACCCCGTCTCCTCAACCGAACCTATTTCGGCAACAACAGGTTCAGTCTCCGCAACCGGACCAGTTTCGGCAGCAACAGCTTTCAGTCTCCTCAACCGATTCTATTTCGACAGCAACAGGTTCGGTCCCATCAACCGAACCTATTTCGGCAGCGACGGTTTCAATCTCCCCAACCGAATCTACATGAATCACTTGAGGACTAGGAGCCTCGAAAGAGGCAACATCTGCGACCATCGAGTCGTCGCCCACAATGGGTCCGGCCTCCTGCCGGTCAAGCCGCAGCCGCGGTAGCTTCACTTTCTGGCACAGAGCCGATCTCCGCTTCTTCGAGAGCCGGCTCCGTCTCCGGCGCTGAGGGAAGAAGAGACGGCGGAGCTGTACCCGCCTCGCCGAGTTCAACTTGGGAAGCCGTCCCAGGAAGAGGCTCCGGATCCTCACCCTCGAGGAGAATCTGGACGCCTTTGGGCCTTCTTCGTCGAACGGTAGGCCCTGACGAAATCCACATACTCGCAACTCCTTGCCTCCCTCCTCATTGGAAAACGAAGGAGGGTCCGCACAGCGCGGCGACTCTGTAGCCTTTCTCTTAAGGGCAGGAGATCTCCTTGCAAGAGGAATATCATCTTCATCTTCATCTGAGCTGACGCCCAGGATGATTGGGCCTTCAACTACCTGTGGAGCGGGATTCTCCGCTGAATCACCTCCCTCAGCCGAAGAGAGCGAAGCCAACCCCGTGTCGGAGGAGGCAGGAAGTTCGGTTTCCTTGACCGGGGCAGGGCTCGACCCTTTGGATCTTGTCAGCCTAGTTGAAACCTCTACCTCCCCCTTTTTCTTCTTCTTCGACGGAAAAAGGGGTGCGGAATTTTTGGACATACCGGCGCATCTCTGCACGGAGAAGCCCAAATACTTCTGCAGATTCACGGGTCGAAGCAAGAACCCCAAGTTCGACTCCTCACTCTCGTCCTCCACATGCGCTATGGACCAAGCGATCATCTGGTCAAGCCTTTCTCTTTGGATGGCCGTCAATTTGGCTTGTCAAACACCGTCTTAGATGGAGGTTCCCTCCATTTAAGTGGAACCCGAGCTTCCTGGCGGGCGATCCCACAGAATAGAGGGGAGCTCCCATCCCAGACCAGAAACGTAAAAGAACGACTTCTCGAAAGGGGGTTGCTCAACCATGTGGACGGGGCAGAGAAGAATCTTCTACCCGACCCTGAAATGTCCAGGTGTGGCCATACTTGAAGGGGGTGTAAATATTCAGGAACTCCGGCGCAGACAACTGTACGCCGTCCCCCAGAACCATTCGCCAAGCCACACAACAGGCTACCACGTGTCGCCACGCACCGGCCTTAAACTCCGGTGGGGCCATTCCTACAGTGTGCAGTATTTCTCGAACCACCTGGGAAAAAGGTAACCGAGGCCCAGCCTCCAAAGACTTCTCGAAGATACACACCTCATGCCCTCTGGTGTTCCCATGAATGTCATCCTTAAGGCCGGGGATTCGGATTTTCACCCCGTCAGGAATCTCATAGGTTTCCCTCAGCCTCTCGGCATCTTCTGGCCTCAGGCGGACCGCCAGGTAGACGGAGCCTCCGACTCATCTATCTCGAGGATTTTGGAGGCTTCGACGGTCAGCAGATTTCGAAGATTTCCTCGGCATCACGTCCGAAAAAGGGTTACTGGATGGAAAACGAGGGTAGAGAACCAGTATGCCGAAAGGAAGAAGAGAGAGAGTCACAGTGGCGGCTAGGGATTTTTTGCGAAGAAGACAAAGTAAAGCTTCCCCAAAAAAGAAACGCACTCATATACGTTGAGGCAATCAGACATACAAGAAAAGGTGCGGACAGGGATGACGTGTTGCCACCCCAGTAAGTGACACGCAACCCCACGTCTCCACAATGAGGTTCATTTATCAAAATCGAAATAAAATCCTCCCGCCATTCCAAGCGCATGACGCGAGGAATTTTAGGGGGTAACTGTTAGGGATTGGCCTAAAGCTACAGTTAGGCCCACACCCAACTCTCTTGTAGCGCGGCCCGTGCAGGTCAAGCCCAGGTCCGCCTCACTACCGACCATGGTAACCGAACCCTATGTTCGGTTTTGTGTCTTAGACCTGGCCGAACTCCTATGTTCGGTTCCGCATAGCAACCCGGCAGAACCCTAGGTTCGGTTCCGGTCTAAAAGGAGCTCCGCCGACCTCCAGGTTCGACTCCCGCATGGTAAGGTTTAATGACCTGTTATGAAGAAGGGACAAGCCCCATATGGCTAGCATTTATGATCGCCGACCTCGGTAATTGTGCCCGCAAGTTACCGATGCCTACTAAACCCATCAAGGCATGATTGATGTGACAAGCAAACAGGAATTTACATACCGTGGGCCACTACGTCTACGGCACGTGGAACAATCTTTAATGACCCGTATGGGCATAGTCGACTGAGAGAAAACACAGGGGCCCACGGAAAGGCTTCATTAATGAGCCTCGGGGAAGCAGCCACTATATAAGAGAGAGGGATAGGTTCGGCAAAGGTACGTATGTTTTTACAAAAGAATCACTCTAAGTCTTTTCTCAAAAAAGATAAGAATCTGACTTAGGCATCGGAGCTTACTCCCCGCCGGCAACCCCGGCAAGCTCTTGTGTCTGACGTTTTCTCTGTTCTCAGGTTACCGTACACGCCGGAAGTCCGGAAATTGCTTCAACAGAGACAATAGCCATTCTTCTTAAATTTAAGAGTAATAAATATTCCCTCAATTGAAGGAATAACCATTCTACTAATTTCATTCTTAATAAATGCTATTCTTTAGAATATTCATTCTGCGTACTAAACATGTAGTCTTGACTTATTGATATAGATTGCAGACTTTTATGCCTTTTACTGCCTCTCACTCTACCTGTAAACATGGAAAATGATAAACGCTATTTGTAAGAACACGGATCGGGTTTCCAACTCCCAAACAACTATACAATAGCAATAATTATTACAAGATAAAATTATTAAAACATAAAACACATGAACAACACTACCATAAAATTAACACGAAGATTTTGGTTATGAAGTGGTGCTCAAAGGTAAAATTACTCTAGAGTGGCCAAACTCAAGAGATTACCATCTTAAAAAAGAATAAAGTACAGGTAAAGTACACATACAACTGTGTAAAATACTTAGAGATGAATAACAAGCTCTTTGCTTGCCTCTGTTCCAACTCCCCTATTGTCAATCTTCTTTGAGTGTCTCTCCTTACCGACCCTCCAATAGACTTCTTAGCGGTAAATTGTCCTGCATGGTGTGGTTTGAAGGAAACAA
Organism: Betula pendula; assembly: GCA_900184695.1. Lineage (NCBI taxonomy): Eukaryota > Viridiplantae > Streptophyta > Magnoliopsida > Fagales > Betulaceae > Betula > Betula pendula. The sequence goes on from FXXK01001403.1 coordinate 7,040, forward strand.
GTTTCAAGTGAGAGAAAGCTTTAAACTTTTTAGGAATTTTCACTTGGGTCAACAATGGAGAAGGACGGGATCTCTCTCAAGAGGTTCTAGGCTCAAAAAATTGTTATTTCTTCCTTGGAGAGCAAATGGACATTCATTCTTATTTATAAGAAAGAGGATAAGGTCAGCCAAAGATCCAAAAAGGTAGAATTTTGAAGTGCAAAAAATCTCATAGCATCATGACGGCAGTGAGGGTTTCACCGCTAACTTTCTAACATTTGGTAGGCAACACCATGATTTCTATCTGACATTGTCAAACAATAGCTCTTTGGCACTCCAACGTCATGACGTCCACATGACGTCTATCTGATGTATCCAATTGGAGCTCTTTGTGCCTCCAACATCAAGGCTATTATCTGAAGGCCATTTGTTAGTTAAGCAATTGAAAACCTTTAACAGCTTTAGATATGGGATGTCAGAATGTCCATCTAACGTCTAGAGTAGTAATCTTAAAAACAATTTTTTTCACACCAAACACTTAGGTGATGAAAGAGATTTACAAGTGAAGATTTGAACACCGAATGAGGCCAATTTTTAAGACGTAACACTATTAAAGCTCTTTGATTCAGGGGAAGCTGCCTCTAATGATTTTGAGCTAAATCCATAAATTACTTTTTGAAGTGTCGACTTTCTTAAAATTGTATCTCGGAAAAAAAAAATTGAACTATAATAATGTGTTGGGAGGACTAGAATATTGTCATACAATCAGCTTTAATATATTCGCCCACATCTACACCTCTACTTTTGACCACCTTCGCAATGTGGGGGCTCCTTGTGAGCCACGTCCACTGGGGTAGGGGTTGGGCGCTGGAAAACCCCACTACCAGCCACAGTAAGAATTTTCCCACCGCCACCCCTTCATTCTTCTTGTTTTTTGTTTTTAAAAGGGGATTTGCTGATATGCGTAGTTGACATAGACTCACTAAACTGGTAGAATACTTTTGTTTTGATAAGTAACTCAAATTTTATTAAAAAACGAAATGCGCACTAAAGTACACAGACCTATATAAGAAGAAACATCTAAAGAGAGTAAGCAAAAGAAAAAACCCCAACAACTCAACACTGAGCATAACCCAACCCAACTACCCAAAAGCCCACACAAAGCTCTCTTAGCAAGCGTGAGCCTTGCCTTTTCCCACGCTTAGAAGATACGCTTGCCGAATTGTACTTAATGAAACATTCTAAATTCAGAAGCTTCCTTTTGCCTTTAGAATAAGAGGACACCCCCATAAACTCTCGAAGATTATCCTTACCAATGACTGTCAGCAAAGCCACTGTCTGATCCTCATCACCGGAAACCCCCACTAAATTGATATCACACTGATTTGGCAAAGTGTGCTAATTTGGCAAGGCTTACATGGAGACATGTACACTTAGCGTAACTTGATTAGACCAATTGTTTTTTCTTTTTTCTTTTTTTTTGTACAGGTAGCACATGGTTTACTGAACGGAAATGGACAAAGAAGAGATTTTTTAAAACTCGAAAGTCCAAGTTTCAAGTTTATCACTTTTGAAAATCCAAAATCTGATTTGATAAACATAAAATCCAAAAACTGATTGATTTGATAAACACATTATCCGATTAGAGATTTTTTCCTATTTTTATAATCTAAGTTCTCTCTGTTCATTGGAACTCGCTCTTTAGTATTTGTAATTATAACGCATAATTGTGAAGTCTTTTCAACAGATCGTAATTGGCTGTGATGGGATTCGCTCTCCGGTAGCAAAGTGGATGGGGTTCTCTGAACCGAGATACGTTGGCCATTGTGTTTTCCGTGGGCTTGCAATTTATCCTGAAGGGCAGCCGTTTGAACCAAAAGTGAATTACATATATGGTAGAGGGTTGCGTGCTGGATATGCTCCTGTTTCTCCTACAAAAGTATACTGGTTCATCGTCTTCAACCAAACATCTCTAGGTCTATTTTTTATCTACTTATGCATTAGCCTATTCTAGTCTCTAGAGACACTTATTCAATGTCAAGATTGAGGTTTTAATCAAAAGAATGTACACACCTCCTACTTTGATTTGAAAAGAAATTGGATTCTAATCTCGTGCAATAGGGTTGTTGAGCAACTCATGCAGAGAGTTTGTTTGTATTCCACCTGTTCGGCCTGTCCCAATAAGTGGGACCCCAACAAACTCCCACATGAGGTAGTCCTATTATAGTGCAATTCACCGCAAGACAAATTTATTGCATGAGATAACTCTTTTTTAATGATATGGGGCATATCTTACTGCAGGTCCAAAAATTACAGACGCATCTGTGTTGAAGAAGCAAGCTAAGGAGCTAGTTAGGAACTTGCCTTTGGAGCTATTGAACATCATAGACGTTACCCCAAATGTAGTCATTAGAACGCCACTTGTCGACCGTTGGCTGTGGCCGGCCATCACGCCTCCAGCTTCGGATGGCGGAGTTGTCCTAGTTGGAGATGCATGGCACCCAATGACTCCCAATCTTGGCCAGGGTGCTTGTTGTGCATTAGAGGATGCAGTGGTTCTGGCAAGAAAGCTTGCCAATGCAATCAATTCTGAGCCGGCGTCTATAGAAAGTGCTTTTAGATCGTATGAAACCGAAAGATGGCCCCGTGTGTTTCCACTAACCATACGAGCAAATCTTGTGGGATCGGTTTTGCAGTGGGAAAACCCGCTTCTGTGTTCTCTTAGGAACAATGTTGTCATCCCTAAGCTGTTTAGGGCTGGACCCTTGTTGGAGCATACGAATTTTGAATGTGAGCCCCTGTAGAAGGCAGAATATAAAGGAGACAAATTTCATACAAATCAAATTGGGTCGTAGGAAAGTTCTCTCAACCAAGTTGACCCAAGATTTGCAGAGTGGGGGACGGACTTATATAAATAAGCACATAAAATGCATATAGTCTCTCCCTATATGTGTTTGTTCGTGTTTATGTAGAATAAATATAGAGAACTCTTTAACGTAATTTCATAATAAAATTATTACTGTATACAAAAGTTACATGTCTTACAATAAATTAAGCATAATCTGTAGGGCCCAAGAAAAATGGTATTTTTGAGTGTGAACTCTTTCTCCTAATAGATTATTTAAAGCTTCCAAAAACAATAGAATCAAGTCAAAACAATATTGCAATTATAAATGATAAATTCATCTAACTTGTAATGTCAAAACAAATATTATGAATCCAAATGACAGCAAAATAACTACTTAAAAAAAAAAAACAAAAACAATGTCCAGAAGCCTATTAGGTAAGTAATATTTATTTGATAGAATTAAAGTCATTATTTTTTTTTTTCTGTTTTGAATGAATTACTAATTGATTTTCTTTTTTGAGGGGGACAATTTTGTGTGTGTGTGTGTGTATTGGGGGGTGGGGAGACAAATTCAAAAAATTATATATTTTAAGAGAAATTTTAAAACTTTTGGAGGGATATTCGTCCTCTCACCTATCCAAGTGGGTCCGTCCTTATCTAAAAGTGTCATATGTTCCTTAACATGCAAAAATATGTGCTTCACGTGTTTAAAGGATACATTACACTTTTAAATATTGAGTTTGAGAATTCCTTAAAACCTAGTTTATTTGAAATTTATATCCATACTTCAAATTCCAGGGTAAGACATGATTTGAAAAATTATATATTTTAAGAGAAATTTTAAAACTTTTGGAGGGATATTCGTCCCCTCACCTATCCAAGTGGGTCCGTCTCTGTCTAAAAGTGTCAGATGTTCCTTAGCATGCAAAAATATGCGTCTCACGTGTTTAAGGGATACATTACACTTTTAAATATTGAGTTTGAGAAATCCTTAAAACCCAGTTTATTAGAAATTTATATCCATACTCCAGGTTAAGACATGATTTGAAAAAATAAAAACCTAGAAAGCCCATACCTTTTTTCCATTTAAACCTTGAAAATTATTGCTGCAGTGTAATTTTTGTAAGAAGGCTTTTGCTATTTTCATTCTAGTTTTTGAAGTACACTCTGAATGAAGTAGAGTTTGGTAGACAAAGGACATGTAGGATATTCTTTATCTTCATAGTTTGGGAAGCAATAATCGCAATGTCTACATAGAAGAATGAGATCAACTTCGGAGGAGAATGATAGAATGCAGGAAAGATTAGTGGTGGTCAAGTAGTAGGGCACTTTTGAGAGAGAGAATTGCGTGCACAACATATTAGATTTTTAAGCTAAGACTCAATACAAATAAATTATATAGAGTAATGAAATTAGGAAAAAAAAAATTAGAAAAAAAAAATTATATAGAATAATGTTATATACCACATTTTAATTTTACAACTATCGTAAAATGTTTATGTAGCAGTCTTAGCGAATTCTTAATTTTTTTTATAGGACAAATCTAAGGGTTTGTTGAAACTATTCCGTGAGCATTGTAAAATGGTTATAAGATAAAATAAAATTTCTAACATTACTCAATTATATGTACGTGGCTTTGACCTTTTAACAATAGGGAATAAACATGTTCTACACACAATAAATATAAAAAAAAATGAGGGGATTTCCGGTAGGTTGAATTCATTGCTTGTCTTACAACACGTTCAATGCACGATCTCACGACTTAGAGCTCTTCTTCATCACCTAAGAGTCTCCTAAGAATTTTCACACTTCAAATCCTAGGGTTCTTGATGGCTACCTTAGAAATTATTTATGTAGAGAGAGGAACATAATTTTTTTCAATCTTCTAAGGTCCCGTTTGGTTTGCGGAATAGACCACTGGAATGGAATAGTCATTCTTTTATTTGGTAAATGCTTATTCTAAAGAATAAGTATTCCGTTGGAATACTTATCCTTTACGAAGAGGAATAGCTATTCATTTCAAAAATGAGAGGAATAGCTATTCCTTACGGAATTGACAACATTTGTCCAAAATAAAAATAAAAAAAAAATATATGTATATATATATATTTTCATTCTTAAATTCAAAAAAAAAAAAAAAAAAAAAAATTAAAACTCAACACGTTAGTCGTGGGTGGCCGACCACCCATTGGGGTGGTCGGCCACCCACTGTGGAATGCGGGGGTGGTCGCACCACCCCGGCGACCCCCTTGGTGGTCGCCGGGGGTGGTGCGACCACCCCCGGCGAATTTGGGGGTGGCCTTGGCCACCCCCGATGAGTATCGGGGTGGCCGCGACCACCCCGAGCACCCCAGGGGTGGTCGCGGCCACCCCCGACGCCGTCGGGGGTGGCCACGGCCATCCCCATGGCCGATCGGGGGTGGCCAGGCCACCCCGATGCTCATCGGGGGTGGCCAGGCCACCCCAAATTCACCGGGGGTGGTCGCACCACCCCCGGCGACCACCAAGGGGGTCGCCGGGGGTGGTGCGACCACCCCCACGTTCCACAGTTGGTGGCCGACCACCCCAATGGGTGGTCGGCCACCACTGTGGTTTTACTATTTTTTTAAAAAAAAAAAAAAATCTGAGTTAAAAAAATATATAAATAAAGTGAGGGGTTTTTTGGTAATTTAATTCAATTCTTATTAAAGCATATATGTTGTACCAACCAAAGAATAGGAATAACTATTCCATTCCACCCACCTTCATTCCTAGGAATAACTATTCATTTTCCTAATGGAATACTCATTCCGCACACCAAACGAGGCCTAAGTATCTCGAGTGCTTTCAGTCATCAACTTATTGTCTCTTTACTAGAGTCTTAAGAATGGAGAAGTTCTAGTAAAGAGCAACTCAAAGATAATAGAGAGGACTTAGGGTCTATTTGGAATTGCGATTTCAAAAAGTGCAATTTTAAAAAGTGTGATATGAAAACGTGATTTTTGAAAACGTAGTTAAGCGTTTGGCAAAATTACAATTTGACATTTAAAATCGCAGTTTAGCTTTTAAAATTCTGCATTTTAAAAAAAATACCTCCTTACTTGCGATTTGAAAACGCAGAAAATCTGTTGTTTTCAAATCGCAATTTTTTAAAAACGCAGTTTCTAAATAATTCAGTTTTTGCGATTTGGTTTAAAATCACACTTATTGTCTATGAAATCGCAATCTTAAACGCATCATTTGAAAAAAAAAAAAAAAAAACGCTATAGTAGAGAGGAAATGGTCTTTTTGAGGTTTGTACGTTTAGGTCGAAAACCATGCGGGAAACCATGGGGAACCCAAATAATGGATCAAAGGCGATCTCCATGGTCTACCATCCTAAAGTATGGAATCAACCACCACATCTTTCGTCAATCGTCAAGCAACCGTTTTTGTCAATAAAGAAAATTCCATGGAAAAAGATGTAGCATCATATTGGAAAAAGGAGGCACTCATCTGCAAAATAATCTTGTAAGTAATTGAAGTGGTAAATGCTTAAGCATAAGCCCCTGCAATAGACAAGGTAAGCTAGAATTCGCAACGGAATTTTAGGTCAACCATAATAGTTTTCGTCCAATTTATTTGACCTAAGTCATTAATGTACAATAATGATGGGATAAAAGTGTAATTTTTAACATTACTCATTTTTAATAGAATGTGTGATTTTCACATAAATTTTTAACAAATGCATTTTAGATGTATGTCAATTAAATAGATTGAATGAAATAAAATTTTTTCAAATTCTGATAAGAGGAAAGCTTTGACGTTATTTTTTTTATTTGTACCATGGTAGGCTCTTCAAGTCTTTGACTTCGTGAACCCATTTTAATTCCATGGTTTTATTTGAAGTTAACAGAAAAAAAAAGAAGGAAAAATTCTGAATAAACACGTGTGTATACATTATATTTACATATTTACGTTATCTTTTGAATGAAATGGGATATGTATACATGGGTTTGGATCGACAAACATTACATAATTGATATGATTTTAGAATAATCTTAAAGATATGGCAATTTGTGTTTTGTGTGTCAGGTTCGGATCGTGTCGAAGTATGGTATATGACTATATAGATCAATTATAACACAACCCATTTACTTAAACATGTCAAACTTCTTAACCTTAACTCTATAATTTGGTATTGAATTTGTGTTGAGTTTACGAGTTATGTAAAAAATTACCTGCAATTATGTCATGTATCTAATTCGAGTCGTGTTGAAGCATATATATAAGACTATATAGGTCAATCTTAATTCGACACATTTAATTAAACGGATCAAACTCTCTAATTATAACCCTTAAATTTCATTTTAAATTCAGGAATTGTGTCAAAATTGTCGGCCATACTAAGATTAGAGTATGGTAAGAAGTAGGGGTGTTCAACCGGTTGCGGTTGCG
>FXXK01001403.1:15149-78096 GCA_900184695.1 Betula pendula
AAGGAACCAGGAAAAAAAATTTAGAAATTGTTTGTCTTGGGCGGAAGATCCGGCCCAGCCTAATCGAGGCATGGTTAACCAACATCCTGCGTAGGCCCAACAGGCTGACTCCGCATTCATAACTTATAAAGGGGTTTTTGAAGTCTTTCCCGGTAAAAATCGGATCAAATTAACAGCTAAATCACTGTCGTACGGCTTCAGCTCGACCACTTGTTTCTTGGCTGATAAACCTCTCTTTCTCTCTCGCTCTCGCTTGCTAATTTGCTATCACAAACTTTGCACAGTCATCCCTGATTCCTGAAAATCAATGGCTACGATCTCTTCCAGTCTTCTGTACCTGAACACTCATCGCTCACCACCTTTTTCACCCCAGTTTCAATCTACAGCCCGAACTAAACCCATCAGTGTACGTGTATCAACCGTTAAAGCTCAGGCCCCTTCTCGAAAGGAGGATATTGTCATCGTCGGCGCCGGGATCGCCGGGCTTTCAACTGCACTTGCCCTTCACAGGTTGGAATTTCTTCAATCTCAATACTAGGATAGTTATTTGTTTTTGGTGTTTGCTTTCTCTGCTTCACCAACTGCTCTAAATTTACGATTCTTTTGAAATTAATTGGATATAATTGGTATGGACCTGGTAGTGTTAGAGGATTTAGGACCTATTTTTGAGATAGATTAGGGCAAACAACATTGATAGTGTTGGCTTCTTTGAGAGAGTCTACCTCCTAAATTACGGTCTGTTTCGGTTTGTTATTTAAAAATATCGATTTTAAAATGTGCATTTTGCAACTCTGATTTTTGAATGTACTGTTAAATGTTTGGCAAAATTATATTTTGACCTTTAAAATTGCAGTTTAACTTTTAAAATTGTGGGTGTTTTTTTTTTTTTAAAAAAAAAACAAAACACACACTTGCCTGTGTTTTGAAAACACAGATTTTTACGTTTTCAAATCACAATTTTTAAAAAATGCAATTATAAACGATTCAATTTCAAGAATTTAGTTTAAAATCGTACTTTTTGTCTCTGAAATCGTAATGCTAAACGAACTAGAAATTATACAAGATGAAATAAACTAAAGAAATTGTAGCATGTTCAGTAAGTCTAGGGTCCCTTACAAGCTCTAGGGATAATTAAGAAAAATATCTCTGATTTTCTACAAAGATGCTAGTTAATAAATAAGATTACATTACTTGGAGAAGACACGTACTCTTTATTTTTTCATAAATAGAGAATACATGATTTGAAAGGAAAAAATATTTTATTCTTGCCAAATGAGCATACTTTATTTTTGCCAAAATGAGCTGTCTTGCCAATTGAGCTGGATGATACCAAAAAGTGATCAATTTATTTTGGAACAAATGGTGAAATGATGGCCAGGAAATTAGTATAGGTTTTCATACAATTTTCTAACTCTACGCAAAATTAACCCCGTGCTGAACTTTTTTTTTTTTTTTCTTGAGCATGCTTAACTTTATTACGTACTTTGAATTATGAGATAATGTTAAGGCAATCTTTTTTTTAGCATTATTTTTTCTGCTCTGAAAATATATATTAGATCTAAAATTTTATCTAAGTTATTCCTATCCTCTTGACTTTTTAAATAATCTACTCCATGCCTTATAATTCCCATCCTTGTGTAAAATCAGGCTCGGAGTTGGGTCAATGGTGCTTGAGCAAGCAGACTCCCTTCGGACTGGTGGAACTTCACTCACCCTTTTCAAGAATGGGTGGCGGGTGTTGGATACAATAGGAGTAGGAAACGATCTGAGGAGACAATTTCTTGAAATCCAAGGGTATATACATGTTCATTTTCCTGTTCAATTTCACTCATCAATTGGCCGATGACTCATATGGGTTTTAAATGTTACATTACTCAATGAGAAACGCTACCCGAACTTCCTCTTTTACATTCTCAAGTGCTTAATCCCTGATGTGGCAGTTGCAGAAAAAAAGTAAGCAGGTGAGATTAAAAAAGTGCTGTAGTAGAAAGTTGACATGGCAACTGCCACATTAAAGAGTAAGCATTTGAGAGTGTAAAAGAGGGAGTTCGTGTAGCATTTATCTAATTATAATTCAGCGTTTGATTCCATGCAAGAGGTTAAACTTGAATAAAAGTTATATGTTGATCACTCTAAAATTATAGCCATTTTTCTGAAAAGAAATGTTTTGGGATGCAATTTAAAATGTAATTGATGCAAGAGTACAAAGAAATAGAATTCATGATATTTTCCTGACCTTGTTCATGGTATCAGCTGTGCAGGATGGTTGTAAAGTCAGAAGATGGGAGGGAGCTGCGCTCCTTCAGATTCAAAGATGAAGATGAAAGGTACGAAGTATTTTTCATCTTTTAGGCGGCATTTAAAAAAAAAAAATTCATGACAGCATTTTCTTCCTTTTTTTTTTTTAATATTTTTTTTTTTTAAGATGAATATTTTCTTCCTCCATAGTCTCGTAGGAAATTTTCTTTGTTCTGTGACTCTGTCGATTGGTAGTAGTGATAATTATAGAATTATGGCACAGCCAAGAGGTCCGTGCTGTGGAAAGGAGGATACTTTTGGAGACTCTCGCCAATCAGTTGCCGCCAGATTCAGTGCATTTTTCTTCGAAGCTGGCCAATATTGAGCGTAGTGAAAATGGTGAAATTTTGTTGGAACTTGTGGACGGGGCTCGATTATGTGCAAAGGTTAATTAATCTAATCTCAGTTTTACACTTAAAATTCTATTTAGAACTTAGTCTTGACTTATTGATACAAATTGCAAACTTATCTGCCTTTTACTGCCTCTCACTCTACCCGTAAACATGGAAAATGATAAACGCTATTTGTAAGAACATGGATTGGGTTCAACTCCAAAACAACCATACAATAGCAATAATTATCACAAGATAAAATTATTAAAACATAAAACACATGAACAACACCACTAAAAAATCAACACAAAAATTTTGGTTACGAAGTGGAAATTCGTTTAGCACCTCAAAGGTAAAATTACTCTGGAGTAGCCAAACTCAAAGATCACTATTTTGAAATAGATTAAAGTACGGGCAAAGCACACTTACAACCGTGTAAAATACTTAGAACAACTGTGTGAACAACAATCTCTTCGCTTACCTCTGCTCCAGCTCCCCTATGGTCAATCTTTTTCAAGTGCTTCTCCTTACCGACCTTTCCATAGACTTCTTAGCGGTAAAAGGTTGTGTATGATGTGGTTTGAAGGAAACAAGTTCGAAGTGAGAGAAAGCTTCAAGCTTTTTAGAAATCGTCACTTGGGTCAACAATGGAGAAGGAAAGGATATCTCTCAAGAGGTTCTTGGCTCAAAAAATGGTTATATCTTCCTTGAAGAGCAAATGGATGTTCATTCCTATTTATAAGAAAGAGGATAATATAATTTTTAAGTGCAGAAAATCCTGTAGCATCATGACGGCAGCTGGGATTGCACTGCTAACTTTTTGACATTTGGCAGGCAACACCATAACGTCTATATGACGTTGCCAAACAATAACTCTCTGGAGCTCAAACGTCATGACGTTGATTTGATGTCTCAAATTGGAGCTCTTTGTGCCTCCAACTTCAGGGCTATTATTTGACGGTCATCTAATGGTTAAGCAATGGAAGACCTTTAACAACTTCAGATATGGAATGTCAGAATGTCCATCTAACGTTTAGAACAGTAACCTTAAAAAACAATCTTTTTCACATCAAACACTTAGGTGATGAAAGAGATTTACAAGCAAAGTTTTGAACACTGAATGATGCTAATTTCGAAGACTTAACACCATTAAAGCTATTGGATTCAGGGAGAACTACCTCTAATGATCTTGAACAAAATCCATAAATTACTTTTTGAAGTGTCACCTTTTTTAAAATTGTAGCTCGAAAAAAAAATAAAATTGAACTATAATAATGTGTTGCAAGGACTAGAATATTGTCATACAATCATCTTTTAATATCTGCCCACATGTACACTCTTACGTGCGACCACTTTTGCAAGGTGGGGGTTTCCTGTGAACCACCTCCGCTGGTGTAGGGATTGGTCGCCGGAGAACCCCACCACCACCTGCAGAAGGAATCAATTTTTTTTTTTTTGTTGAAAGGGGATTTGCTGATATGGTGTAATTGACATAAACTCACTAAACTGATAGAATACTTATTTGGCAAAGTGTGCTGATATTTTTTTTAACCGGAAGCAAATGGTTTACTGAACAGCAATGGACATAAGAAGAGATTTTATACAAACTAGAAAGTCTAATTATCAATTTTATCACTTTTGAAAATCCAAAAACTGATTTGATAAACATAAAATTCAAAAACTGATTTGATTGGATAAACACATTGACTGATTTGATTGGACAAACACATTGGCTGATTTGAGATTTTTCCCTATTTTTATAATCTAAGCTCTCTCTATCAATAGGAACTCGCCCTTTAATATTTGTAATTATAATGCATAATTACGAAGCCTTTTCAACAGATCGTAATTGGCTGTGATGGGATTCGCTCTCTGATAGCAAAGTGGATGGGGTTCTCTGGACCGAGGTACGTTGGCCATTGTGCTTTCCGTGGGCTTGCAAGTTATCCTGAAGGGCAGCCGTTTGAACCAAAAGTGAATTACATATATGGTAGAGGGTTGCGTGCTGGATATGTTCCTGTTTCTCCTACAAAAGTTTACTGGTTCATCTGCTTCAACCTAACATCTCCAGGTCTATTTTCTATCTTCTTATGCATTAGCCAATTCTAGAAACATTTCTTCAATGTCAAGATTGAGGTTTTAATCAAAAGAATATACACACTCACTACTTTGATTTGAAAAGAAATTGGATTTTAATCTCATGCAATAGGATTGTCGAGCAGCTCATGTAAAGAGTTTGTTTGTACTCTATCTGTTCGGACTGTCCAAATAAGTGGGACCCGAACTAACTCACATGAAATCGTCCTATTATAGTGCAATAGGCGATAAGACAAATTTATTGTATGGGATAACACTTCTTTAATGATATTGGGCATATCTTACTGCAGGTCCAAAAATTACAGACACATATGTGCTGAAGAAGCAAGCTAAGGAGCTAGTTAGGAACTGGCCTTCGGAGCTATTGAACATCATAGATGTTACCCCCGACGACACAATCAGTAGAACACCACTTGTAGACCGTTGGCTGTGGCCGGGCGTCTCGCCTCCGGGTTCGGATGGCGGAGTTGTTCTAGTCGGAGATGCATGGCACCCAATGACTCCCAATCTTGGGCAGGGTGCTTGTTGTGCATTAGAGGATGCAGTAGTTCTGGCAAGAAAGCTTGCCAATGCAATCAATTCTGAGCCAGCGTCAATAGAGAGTGCTCTTAAATCGTATGAAACCGAAAGATGGCCCCGTGTGTTTCCACTAACCATACGAGCAAATCTAGTGGGATCGGTTTTGCAGTGGGAAAATCCGCTTGTGTGTTCTCTTAGGAACAATGTTGTCATCCCTAAGCTGGTTAGGCTTGGACCCTTGTTGGAGCATACGAATTTTGAATGCGAGCCCCAATAGAAAGGCAGAATATAAAGGATAAAATTTCCTATAAATTGGGTGGTAGGAAAATTTTTTCTATTCAGTCTCTAAAAGTGTCATGTGTTTCTTAGCATACAAGAAGCACATATTTTTTTAATAGCATTAATAAAAAAAAAATTGCTTCTCAAATGTTATACATGACACTTTTAAATACTGAGTTTGAAATTCCTACAATTCAATTTGTCGGAAATTTATATCCACACTTACATATCTAAGGGTTGGTTGGACTGTTATATCAACATTATGAAATAATTATAAAATAAAAATAAAGTTTATAGCATTATTCAATTATATGTATGCGGCTCTGACATTTTAACAATAGGGAATAAACATGTCCTAGACACAGTATATCAAAAAAACGAGGGTTATTTGATATACTTCACTCGAAGCGGATTTCTTACAAGTTAAATTTGTTGCTTGTCTTACAAAACACGATCTCACGACTAAGAGTTCTTCTTCATCACCTAAAAGTCTCCTTAGAATTTTCGCACTTCAAATCCTAGGGTTCTTGATGGCTACCTTAGAAATTATTTATGTAGAGTGAGGAACATAATTTTTTTTTCATTTTTTCGGAGTGTCTTGAGTGCTGACTGAACCATGCGTTGAATCACGAGTCTTTGGAGAAGTTCTAGTAAAGTGCAACTCAAGATGGTAGAGAGGACTTGAAAAAAAAAAAAAAAATAGTAGAGAGGACTTCAAAAAAAAAAACAAAAAGGATAGTAGAGAGGAAATGGTCTTTTTGAGGTTTGTACGTTTAGGTCGAAAACCATGCGGGAAGCCATGGGGGACCCAAATAATGGATAAACGCCTCTCATCAAAGGCGAACTCCATGGTCTACCATCCGAAGTATGGAATCAACCACCACATCTTTCGTCAATCGTCAAGCAACCGTTTTGTCAATAAAGAAAATTCCATGGAAAAAGATGCAGCATCATATTGGAAAAAGGAGCCACTCATCTGCAAAATAATCTAGTAAATAATTGAAGTGGTAATGCTTAAGCATAAGCCCATGCAATAGACAAGGTAAGCCAGAATTCACAATGGAAAGATGATTAGGTGAAAGCCAGAAACAATATCTCGATTACTTGTCAAAAAAAAAAAATGAGAAAAAGAAAAGGATTAGGTGACTCTCCCGGCGTAAATTTAACTTATCAACTCTGTTCCAGTCAACAACGACCAATTATGCACTCTAATCTCATCTAAGGAAATCATCAGATTCTGAGAGAGCTACAACAACACATATGTATCCAAATTAGATGTGAACTTTTCCAAGAATTGTAATGCAATATTGCGGTGATTTTATGATAATAGGAAATTTATAAATCATAATATGCACATTAAAATTTGCATAAACTGCACAAAAATTAGTGGAACTTCATCGAAAATCATGCTCTCTGCTTTCATAATAGCAGAATTTGACATTTATTATCTTTTTGTTCATATAAAATGGCAAACATAACTCTCTTACAAATATGAAAGACCTAACTCAGTAGGCTTCTCAAATAATGTTGTTGGCTGGTGTTGTAAAACTTGTTTGGTTGAATCAAAGTCCGTCAGTTCCAAGTCTGGGAGCAAACTGATCTCTTACCACGACATAGCTGTCAAACTTCAAGCCCTCAATTCTGTCAACAATAAAATTAATTTTAATGAGTATATCTGAGGACACAGTAAATTTCAATTCTAACTTTAGGTCAAGAAGGCCTACAAAAGGAAAATAAATTAGCATGGAGGCTAGGACTAGGGTTCCCAATCCCAAGCCAGATCTGATTGGTGCTGGCTCGTCTGAACTTTGCTCCGGTCCAGTTGATGCCGAACAGCTAGCGGATTTAACCAGCTTGCTCCATTTTTTGGCTCATGGTTCTCAAGGGCTGGCCTAAGATGACTCTGCGAAACTTCATGCACTGTTATTGCCTTGAGTTGCAGGGTGACATGGTTTAGAGCTTTCATTCCTGGAAGTTGACCAGAGTCTTACTGACCTATATAAGTACTCCAGCAACAAGAGGTGGTCCAAAGTTCTTTTTCATATCTGGAGAGAGATGGGAATTCTACGAGTGGGATGGAGACGCACCCGACGAGCAAATGCTCCTCATGCCTCATTCGCTCGTTATTGAGTGTTAGGCAGTGCCACGTACCTTTTGGCTGAGCAACACGTGGGCTAGGCCATATAAGGGGAGAAGTCCTCCGCGTATGCAAGGAAGAGATGGTCATTTCAGGTATAAATCATCCATCTCTCAATACACTTGCTATTCCAATATCCAATCTTTTCCTTAAGCCCTTCACTGACTTAAGCATCATAAGCATTCCCGGCGGCACAACCAGCAAGTCCCTATGCTAATTTCTATTTCCTTTTGTAAGCCCTCTTCACATCATCAATATCAACTAAAGTATAAAAACAAAAATAAGAGAAAATAGCAATAAACTTCGAATGCTTTCCCTAAAGCTGTAATATTCCATAAGTTCAACCCTTTTAAGCTTCCATTATCATATGCAACTCAGAGCGAGGATAGGGATAACTTAATCTAAAACATGGTTCTGTAAATAACAACTTTTTTTTTTTTTTTAATTGGTAAGCAATACACACACCAGTAGATCTTGAACACATGATCACACCCTCCATCTCTCTCGTTCTCCTGCAATTTGATAGGCTAAAACTGAGTAATGGATTCCCTAAGACAACTTTTCCTAGAATGAAAGTACAGACTTTTAAGTTTCTAGTTTCTAGTAAAAGCCGGAGATTATAGGAGCCTAAAC
Source organism: Betula pendula (assembly GCA_900184695.1). Classification (NCBI taxonomy): domain Eukaryota; kingdom Viridiplantae; phylum Streptophyta; class Magnoliopsida; order Fagales; family Betulaceae; genus Betula; species Betula pendula. Next base: position 23,445 of record FXXK01001403.1, read on the forward strand.
CTACAATTTTTTCACAAACAGATGATTTCCCATTTTCAATTGAACTCGAAAAAGACCAATAAACAAGAACAAAAACGTTATCAACAAAATTCATCAAACATAGTAAACTACCCAGAAAAGAATTGGAAAACTGAGCAAATGGGTCAGCAAGGAATTGAAAGTTTATTCCTTTTTATCATTATCACTTACCAGGGGTGGAGAAGAACCAGAGGATGATGGCGCAGAACAGGAGAACGAGAGGGATGGCGTGGACGGCGGACTCAGCGGATCTGAGACGGGACCGTTCCTTCTTGGCGACGTGGGAGAGGGGATCGTATGTGGGTAGTAGTTGGTCGGCGTCTGAGGAAGAGTCCGATGAAGGTGACGAGAAGAACTCCTCGGAGACTCTGGAAGCGCTCGACGACCTGTGCATCTTCTTCTATTCTTCTTCTGATTATCACAGATAGACACAGAGACGGTACGAGAGCCCTAAAAGAGAATCCGAGAGATGGTCGCTCGGAAACTGCTTTGCTTTTCTTTGCTTGCGTCCAACTTAGTAGTCCAACAAGGCAACTCCCAAATTCCCACGCCCCTTTTTCAACCAACCTCCAATTTTTTTTCTTTTTTTTTTTTTCAACAAATACTAATTTAAAAGGTAGGTCGGACTGCGACTTCAACATTATAAAAAAAATTATAAAATAAAAATGTTGTTTATAAAATAACTCTTTAATATAACAGAAAAAGAATTTAGATAAATGTGTTTTAAATTCATATAATTTAAGCAGTACAAAAAAATATGCTTAGGTTTTGTCAAAAAAAAAAAAAAAAAAAACTATAATATATATGATGTAATTTCTCAACGATTTAAATTTAATTTTACTTTTTTATAAAAAAAATTAAAACTAAATAGGGACAGTTAGAAAAACTACAAATAAAGCACTTAAACGAAATCCAAGTAATAACAACTTTTTAATTAAAGGATTTTGCTTAAGTGTTATAAAAAAATTACAATATATGTGTTATTAGTTTTTTTTTAATGATTGAGATTTAATTTAAAATTTTTTTTTAAAAAAAAAGAAAATAAAATAAAATCTCAACTATTAAAAAAATTACAACAGTAATTTTTTAACAACACTTAAATCAAATATTTAATTAAAATTTAAAATAAATCAAAATACTTAATTTAATCATAATTTGAAAAGTCAAAAAAAGAATAAAATGACGATCGTAGCATTAATCAATGAGAAGGGGGAAGAATGGCCGCTTTCGTAAATAGAGTCAGGCTGCGGAACACGTGGCAAGATGCGGTTCCTGTTGCTACGTCACCCACACTCATGCCCCAAAAGCCAAAAACTCAATAGAGCTCCATTTAAAACACGCACCCCGACCCCTCATTCCCAATTCCTCGATTTCTCCTTTCCATTTTAGATCTCTCTTTCTCTCTCTCTCTCCGCCGACTCCTATTCGGGACGGTCAAATTATCCCCGGGTACAGCATTCAGACTCCTTCTCCTCGAAGTTCTCGTGATTCAATCGATCCCCTACCCAAAACAGCCATGAATCCCGAATAGTAAGCTTAATTCATCGTCAATTTTTTCTTTCAATTTAATTTTCTGTTCCCAAGGCATTTAAATTCTATTCCTTTATTTGTACTGCTTAAATTATATGAATTTTTGGTCGAATTCGTTTAGATCTGTGATGTTTTATTGTTCTATGGCTTGAAAAATTCGTTTTTCTTTTTTATTATTTCTTTTATTTTTTAAATCGCACTGTCATGTTTCGATTTGATGATTTGTGCGTTTGAAATTGGTAGAACAAGGATTTAGATCTATACGTTTCGGTGCCAGATCCGTTGACCCGCTTCGATCAATTTTGTTTGTGGTAGTCAGAAACTGCTTTGTTGTGACGTGATGGTGTATGAGCTATAAGATCTCTTTGCACATACGTCCATTTTTTTTACATCTTACCGAATTGGTTGCAAATAGGAATGGAAATTTGGTGTAAGAATAGAAATTCAGCCAAATTGGTTGTTATACGAGGTTTGGTTGAATGCTAAGTTTGGGAATCCTGTTTGCTGCGTGAAGGTGAACGTGTAATTGGCTGTACCAGCAAAATGTTACAAGAAAAATATTGTAGCTAGCAAATAGGAATCGATGTTTTGAGTCCGTTTGTTGTGTTGTTGCTCTTCATGATTGTAAGAGTTGTGTGATATCTTATTGGAATTATGAATTTGTGTGAAATGTGATTGTGGAAATCTTATTTACTTGAGCATAGATTTTGATCAGTAACCGTGGACAGAAATGTTGGGTGATGAGCTTGTTGGGTTTTATGAATTTTTGTGAATATTTGATTGTTGATGTATATAGTAAGTTTGTCAAAAGTGTGAATGCCATGTTTATTGCTCTAATTCCAAAGAAATCTAGGGCAATTGATCTTAAGGATTTCTGACCTATTAGTCTTGTGAGTGGAGTTCACAAGATCATTGCTAAAGTCCTGGCTAATAGATTGAGAAGGGTTGTGGAGAAGGTTATCTCGAAACTACAGAATGCTTTCGCGAAAGATTGGCAAATCCTTGATTCAATTTTCTTAGCAAATGAATGTTTGAATAGTCGAATCAATTCTAGTGATCGAAGGGTGCTTTGCAAGCTGGATATTGAAAAGGCCTATGATTATGTCAATTGGGAGTTTTTATTGCATATGCTGAGAAGGTACTGTTTTAGGGAGAAATGATGGTTTTGGATAGCGCATTGCATCTCTTTGGTTCGCTTCTCCGTTTTGGTGAATGGAATTTTGTTCAGCTCCTTTTGTATCTCTCACGGGTTGAGGTAAGGAGATCCTTTGTCTCCTCTTATGTTCATTATTGTAATGGAGGCCTCAAGTAAAATGCTCTTTGCTACTGTTGACATTGGTCTTCTGTCAGGCTTCTATGTCGGAACTAGGATCTTTTAGGTGATTAATATTTCGCATATGTTGTTCGCGGACGATACTTTCGTTTTTTGTGGGGCCAATCTTGATCATTTTCGCTATTTGCGTGTTTTATTCTTATGTTTTGAAGAAAGGTTAATCTAGCTAAGTTAGTCTTGGTTCCTGTGGGTAATGTGGATAATGAGTCAGTCTTGGTTCCTGTGGGTGATGTGGATAATGTGGATGGGTTGGCTAGCATTTTAGGTTGTGAGGTTTCCTTTTCCTGGCTAGCATTTTGGGTTGAGAGGTTTCCTTTTTGCCTTTAAAGTACCTTGGTCTTCCGCTTGGGGCCTGTTACAAGGCCAAGTCTATTTGGGATAGGGTTGCTGAAAAGATTGAGTAGCGTTTGACTAGTTGGAAGCGGATGTATCTGTTTAAGGGTGCTAGGGTTATCCTTATAAAGAGTACACTTTTCAATTTACATATGTATTTCTTGTCCCTCTTTACTATTTTTGCTAGTGTGGCAAATCGTATAGAGAACTCCATCGTGATTTTTTATGGGGTGGTTGGTCGAAGGTCTGCTCTCCTATATCTGAGGGAGGTTTGGGGATTCAAAACTTGAGGATCTTCAATAGGGCTCTTTTAGAAAAGTGGTTATGGCGTGAGAGAGAGGCTTAGTGGAAAATTGTTGTGGATGCTAAATTTGGTAGTGATTGGGGTGGGTGGTGTTCTATTGATTTCACTGGGCCACACGAGGTGGGGGCTATGGAAGAATATAAGGACGGGGTGGAGTTTACTTTGTAGCCATACCATATTTGATTTGGGACACGGGTCCAAGATCAAATTCTAGGATGATGTGTGGTGCGGAGAGTTGGTCCTCAAGAAAGCTTTCCCCGTTTTATATGGCATTGCGCGTGATAAGGATGCATGTGTTACAACTCATTTTTGACTTTTCTAGTGGTTCCCTTCAGTGAGATATTAGCTTTATTCGAACGGCTCACGATTGAGAGTTGGATGTTTTGGCTTATTTCTACACTTTTTTGTATTCCCATAGAGTGAGAAGGGAAGGGAAAGGCAAGCTTTGGTGGGTCTTTTCTCACAGAGGGAAATTTGATGTTAGATTCTTCTACAAGGTCTTTGCTTGTAAGGATGATTTTTTTTTTCCTTGGAAGAGTATTCGTTTGACCAAGGTTCCTTTGAAAGTGGTTTTTTTTGCTTGGTCGGTGGCTTTAGGAAAGATTTTTACCATGGACCATCTTAGAAAGAGACATGTCATTGTAGTTGATAGGTGCTGGTTGTACAAAAGGAATATGGAGTCTGTGGACCATCTTCTTTTCCATTGTGAAGTTGCTTGCACCTTATGAAATGCTATTTTCAGCCGTTTTGGGTTGTCTTGGGTTATGTCTTGTCAGGTGGTTAACTTATTTGCTTGCTGGTGGACGGGTGGATTATCTCAAAGTGCTGTCGTGTGAAAGATAGTGTCTTTTTGCCTTTTGTAGTGTCTTTGGATGGAGTGAAATAATAGAACTTTCGAAGATCAAGAAAGGACTTTAGAGGAGCTCCAAACCTTCTTCTTTTATTATCTCTTTATTTGGACAGTAGTTATTTAGCTTCCTTAGTATTTAGTTATAATGATTTTCTTGTACTTTTCTCTTCTCCTAATTAGGTGTATCTCTTGTATACTTCCTGTGTATTAGGTTTGCATTTTGCACTTTTAATCATAATTTACTTATAAAAAAGATATTTAGAGGCTACACTGGTGCATTTGAAATTTCATTTTATTTTGAAGACATTCTGTGTATTTGCTGTGGTGCTATTCATTTGCTAGTGTGAATGTATTTGTAGCTTTTGTTTATGTTTCTCTGATTAACATAGAGTTGACGCCCAATTTTTTTTTTGTCTTTTTTCTTTTCTTATTTGCAGCGACTATTTGTTTAAGCTTTTGCTTATTGGAGATTCTGGTGTTGGCAAATCTTGTCTGCTTCTGAGGTTTGCTGTAAGTTCTTAGTGCCTTTCTGTTATTATCTCCTATTCGCCTGATCTAGATTTTATTGTTTAAAAAAGAAGAAAAGAAGAAAAAAAATGCCCAGGCTTTCTGCGCTGGTATATTTGTGAGAAGGAATCAAGGATTAGATAGTTTGTAATTGTGATCTGGTCCATTTGAAACTGAAAATTTATGTATAGGCATTAACCTTGAATGCAGCATAGCCAAATGAAAAAATACTTGTGGTTTTATGGTTCTTAGTGCAAATTGATAGAATACATCTTGCACTAATGTGGTCAGAAAATATACTTGTGTGATTGCTTTGCTGATCAAAGGTTTCTGGGCCAAATTATGATGGTTTGTTTAAAGAGACAATTCTTATATGCTTTATAATTATATTTTATCCTTTGCAAACCAGGATGATTCATATCTGGATAGCTACATAAGCACCATTGGAGTTGACTTTGTAAGTATTAGTTTTTAAATTGTTGGCTTGAACCTTTGATTCTTTCAACATAAATATTCAGCAATAACTTTTGTATATTCTTTGATATGTAGAAAATTCGCACTGTGGAACAGGATGGGAAGACCATCAAACTCCAAATTGTAAGTTAATGAATTGCTATGCAATCACTTCTTTTATTAGGGACAATTTTAGTCTCATGAGAAGTGTTGGTGATGATTGCTATTGAATTGAAATTCCAATGTCATAGATTGCTCGTCTGGTTCTGGAAATATACTTTTATATGGATGAAGATGCCTAGTCTATATATATATATATGTTATTTTGAAATGTCTGAACTTTAAATTAGTTCCAAATGTTGATATTTGTCAAGAAATTAAGGCCTCAGTTTTGGAAACACTTCAATGTTTTCAAAACCAAAAATACTCTTCTCAAAACCATTAACAAACAATTCAGAATGTGCCACCAAAACTCACTTCTCACATTTATATCATATTAAAACACTTTTTCAAATTCAAAACCAAAAAGCACTTTGAAAAACTATTATCAAACATACTTAAATCTTTTAATCACATAATATTATCCTATATTGGTGATGTTATAATAATGTGTGGCTGGTTTTGTGAAGAAGAATAAAGTTTGGTACAACATGGTTGTCAAAGTGCGTTGTCTTGTTGATTGATAATAATATGAATTTCAATGAACTGGAGTTACATTGTAAGTTGGACACATGCCTTAAAAGAGAAAAGGAAAGCATTTTCCCACTTGAGGTATCTCCTTTGTGCTATTGTGAATTGCCCGATTCATGTCTGCTGTTCTCTAAATATTCAGTGGGACACTGCTGGTCAAGAACGTTTTAGGACAATCACTAGCAGCTACTACCGTGGTGCTCATGGGATTATTGTGAGTCGGAATTTTCTATTTTATTTGCTTGCTTTTGTCCTTTCTCAGTTGGCTCCTCTTGTAAGAAATATGTCTCATGCTGGGGGCTTTCTGGACAGGTTGTTTATGATGTCACAGATCAGGAGAGCTTCAACAATGTTAAGCAATGGTTGAACGAAATTGACCGCTATGCAAGTGAAAATGTGAACAAGCTTCTAGTTGGCAACAAGAGTGACCTCACGGCAAATAAAGTTGTGTCCTATGAGACAGGCAAGGTAATACTAAATAAATAGGCGGGTTTCTATTGTATCTGTTGAAAGGCCTAATATTACTCAAAAAGTCTCAAGTTTAATGTTTGAACATGCTGTTTTCCTTGTTAGGCATTTGCGGATGAAATTGGTATCCCTTTTATGGAAACAAGTGCTAAGAATTCGACCAATGTGGAACAGGCTTTCATGGCCATGGCTGCCGAAATTAAGAATAGGTACTGTGTTTTGTATGGCTTCTACGTTGTCATACAGTTGGCAAAGAAAACTGTGAATAGTTTTGGTGGTTTTTCCAATGGGACAGAAATTTCCTATGATCTCGGTAGTAGGAAAATTTCTCCAACCCAGGACATAAACTTACTACAAACTAGGCTGTACTCAACACTTTTAGAGAATGGGTTTGAGAGATTGAATTCTTACAACTCAGTTTGCAAAAAATTTATGTTCTTTGCTATATTTATTCACAAGTTTCTCGAAATTATTTACATACCTTCCGAAATAATTGAGCTTTTATCGTTTCTGTTGGTTCCTTGTCTGCAGGATGGCAAGCCAACCCATGAACAATGCTAGGCCTCCAACAGTGCAGATTCGGGGACAGCCTGTCACCCAGAAGTCTGGTTGCTGCTCTTCTTGAAGGGAAGAGGTATTAGTGGGTTCATAATGTTTATGTGTGTTTTCCGGGCATGTGAAACTAGTCCTCTTCCTAATACTTGATATTGTTAATTTACTTCCCAGTTGTTCAGCACTTTTGTTGAATTTCATTCTTTTGAATGTACTTGATTTTTAAAAATATTTGTACAAATTAATTAGGAATATTGGTGAATAACTGTGTTGCCTCTTGTGCGCTTTCTTTTTTCTCTTTTTTTTTTTTTTTGCCTGAGCCCGTGTACGTTCTGAATGTGACGAAAAAATATATTGTACTAAAAAGCTTCCAATAAAAAATATTTCTAGTTAAAATAATTTATTTTTCATCATTGAAATCTTGAAAATAAACTTTTGGTGTTTTTAACTGCATCAGGTAGAATCAACAAAACGTAGTAAATAGTTAGTAGTCAGTGTTATTGAGGATTGGGGTGGGGGGTCTTCTACCCTCGTCAGCACCACCTCTCTTTGAGATGCGAGAGGTGGAGCCTTACATCTCTTTGTTTGGTTTCCACTTCTTTTTATTTTTATTTTAAAAATACACATATCCTCCCTCAAATTATTACCATATTGGTCAATGTTCCTTTCAAAATACTAATTATGTTAATGTGTTTTTTTAAATTACTAAAAATTGTCTATGCTCGTGGATGACAAAAATACTTCATAAAATTTTTTAAAGAAAAAATCTTAAGATTATTGAAAAAAAAAAAACTAAATTTCCTTTAAAAAATCTAAAAATAAACTAAAAATTATTATTAAAAAAAATAAAAAAGCAAAACGAAAAAAAGAAAAAGAAAAAGAAAAACCAAGGGGTGACTACGTTGAATGTTTTTTTTAAAAAAAAAATTTATTTATATTATTGATTAATTTTTTTAATTTATGTTTTTTAATTTTTAATTTTTATTATTTTTTATATAGAAAAACTGCCCCCCCTAAACTATCACTTCTTGATTTTTTTAATTAATTATTTTTTAGGTTTTTTTTTTTCAAATTTATAATGATATTTTTGCCTTATTAAAAAAAATTTTATGATTATTTTTGTCTTTTTACTAGTTTTAGAGGACATTGACATTTTTTGGTAGTTTAGAAGGGACATTAAAACAATTGGTAATTTGATAGTTTAAGGGTACATTAACAATAAAATGTTAATTTGAGTGAGAATTTTTATTTTTACTGTTTTCTTATTTTGTTATTATTATTCTTATTGCTAATTAGTTTTTTTTTTTTGCGCGGGATATAAGTGACATTTCCAAAAGAAACTTGTTGAAAAGTTTCATTGACTAGGGACAAAATAATCTATTTGACAAGTTCTTCAACCATAGGGATCTATTCGATAAAATCGAACGCATATGAGATTTTTGCAATAAAGTATGAAAACGCGGATTTTGATATTTCTCTTATATTTCATACTACTTAGATTTGGTTTAGGTGCTAAAAAAAAAAAAAAATCAACATGAGAATTCATGTAGTTTTTTTATTGGTCTAGGTCTAATTTCTATACTAATTCTCTTTCTTGTGAAAATTTTGGAATTTACATATGGACCGTTGAAAATACTATAGGATATCTCATGTATTTTTATTTTTATTTAGCACCTAAGCGAAATCCTACTATTTTTAGTTTTCTAATCTTATGACATATTATCAGATAATTCCATGCTTTTAAGTTTCAATCAATTTCAAGCATTGAAAAAATACAAAACATTTAATCAAAAACTTCATTTGACTTATTGCAGTCTATTTTCTTGTGTTTTTCATATTGTTGGAGCACTTTGGGCTGTTGCCTAGATGGTCGTTGTTGGATGGGCAATCCTTTTGGGCTCGAATTTATTAAAGGAGGAGTTAAGCCCTGAAAATCTCTACAAAATAAAAGTAATTGATGGCTGCTAGGGCACTATGGGTATGCAAAAGACTAAAAAGCCTAAGATCCCACAATGCAGGAAAGCCCATGTGAACACAAGCAAGCATAATAGTTACTCTAGTAGTAATAACAATTACTTATTCAACAATAATAATAGTTGAATTAAAATTAAAAAATAATAAAAAATATTAAAAAAATATTCAACAATAACAATTACTTATTCAAAGTTTAGCTTATATAGACAATTTTATATATGGAATGGAGGCCCGCGACCCTCATGGCCCACACGACAGTAGCACCCGCAAGCCTGATACCAAGCAAGCCCAAACGCACCCAAGGAGCTACCAAAGGGCCAGTAGACCCAACCGCACGCCAAGTATGCACACAGGAAAGGAAATCCCATATAAGGCAACTATTCTCCATGGAAAGTAACGAGAACACCAGTTTAGGAAAGACACACTACCAAAGGAGGAAAGATTCATCAACCCCTCCCAAAAAAAGGCAATATCCGTTGAGTCTCCAAGAAGGGCAAAAACCACCAAAAAGGATGGTGGATCACCAAGAGAAATCCCCAGCATGATCGATGGCTGAAATCAAGGGTTGATTGACGACAATTGCCTTGCTCAGGCACATGACCAAAACGATACCTAACCATATAAGGTCAATAGGAGGTCAGGGCACATGTATGATGTATGCTCACATACGCACATCTATTTCTGTCATTTTTCTATTAAGCTTATCTTCATTCATTCATTTCAAATGACATCAATACACTTTCAAGTCAAGTAAACTCTTTCTTGAAATAACATTTTGACTTAACATATGATGATAATCAAATCATTTAAGCATAGAAATAATAGAGCATAATATCACATAAATCAAACGCATACTTAAAACATTGCTTTAGAAAGGGTAAGGAATAACTACTTACCTTGTCTGAACGTAGGCCGACCCGCAACTAAAATCTGAGTTACAAATCACAATTAAGGCTCTATTTGTCTCTGCGTAAAATGTTTTTTGTTGGAAAATGTGTTTCAGCTGAAATAATTTTTCAGGAAAATAATTTCAGCTGAAAACATTTTTTGGTGTTTTGCTTATACGAAAAATTAACAAATTAGAGAGGCTAAGAGATGCTAAATTGGCTCTGCAATTTTCTCTTCAAATGGCTTTGCTTCAAACTTCGACCGAATGCTTTTTATATAAAAAATATGGTGATGAATAGTAGCTGTCAATTGTAGATGAATAGTGGCTGCTTTTGTGAGTGGATGAATAGTAACATTTTTTTTTGTATGCATTTGTGAATGATAGCTTGACTTATCTAAAGCTTTTGTGAATAAGTCTTGTAGTGGATTCTGCCAAACGATACTTGAATCTAATAAACTTGTAGTAAATGAGTTGTAACTAATTCTTTTTTTTTTTGTTGAAATTTTGGATTTTGTCTGATTATTATTCTTCTTTGTCTAATTCTGATTCCTCCTGTCTGATACTGTTTGTATTCTGATTCCTTTTGTCTGATTCTAGATCTTGTCTAATTTATTTGAAAGTATTATGTCTTCTTGCATGATTGCTTTCTTGAAAATTATCCTTCCATAGTATTATCGATATTCTGGATATTGTCATCCAATATATTAACCTATAAATATGAAACTTCTATTCAACTTAAAATATATATATATATACTATATACTATATATATATATATATATATATATAATCATAATATATAACTCTGACTTTATATATATATATGAACCTCTATTCACATCATAAAAATATTAATATAAACAACTAAAAAATATCAACCTAAAATAATTTCAATAAAACTTCAAGACTAATATATACTACTATAATAAAGTTATGTACATATTTGTATGTAAAGAATGCAATAAGTTTAGTTATGTAAGATTGAATTTGTCGATGTGTTTGTATATATACCTATGCATTCACATAGTCGTTTGCCGTAATTTTAGTTTTGGCAGAAATTCTTGACTTTCAATGGCTACTGTTTTTATGAATTTTGATTGTCGTTTATTGTGTTCATTTTAATAAATGCTAAAGAAAGTTGATACATAATCATGATGATCTTCATTCTCGGTTTCTTTTTTTGAATTGTGGATCTCTTTTACTTATTTTTTCCTCTAACATTGTTTTAGGGATTCAAACAAAGTTTGTACATACATGTACCACAAGACGAGCAGAAAAAGAGAGAACAATAAAAAGCGTTTAGGATGATAATGAAATTTAGCACAATTGTCTGTGCAATTGTGAGAATTGTTCAGGAAGCCTGAGACTTGCTGAGCAAATAAGCAGGGAACCCATCACAATTGTCTGCCTGGGTGTGTGTGAAAGAGCAGCAAAAAATAGTTACACGGATGAAAAGCATAAACCAATTTTTTGCCTTGCAAATATTATTTTCTTTGGTTAATTGAAAACATTTTCCAATTAACCAACATTGCACACCATACCAAACACTCAAAAATAATTAAAACTTTTTTCAAAAAATATTTTATGCCGAAAAAATTGGGCCTAAGCCAAATTTAAATTGATTACGGTTCCCAACACACAAACCCAAGATTGGCAGCATGTTTTAGGAAGGTTAAATTGAGAAAGAGAAATGAGGAGCATTTAGCGGCAATAAGAGGATCGACTGATAGAGACCTTTTCGTCTCAGAAGCCATCCAACACTAAGGCTACAAGTAACCAGATACACGAATCAAGAAACCCAAAAATAACCATGTTTCGCCACCTACTCAAATCAAAACTGATGCACGAGTTCTCAGTCTAAGACATAATATCTAAAATATACACTCTTAAAACATAATATTAAAGATAGTTTAAAGTGTGCCTGTGGATAACCTGCCCACTCAAACTCCTGAAATGATAAGACACCCAAATAAGCAGAAAAATCTCATTTACCACCCAAGGAGGGGAACTGCTGCTGATCTTCAATGGCAGGCGCTCCAGCTCCGTATCCAACATTGCTCCTGTTGCTTCCGCCAAATCCACCTCTTGAACCACGGCCACGGCCTCGACCCCGACCACCAGGACTATAGAACCTCTCCCCTTCAGCAGGCTTTAGGAACTCATTTATGCTCACAGACTACAACCATTAATCAATCAATTAATAAAAGAACACTAACAAGGATTCATGAGACTATCAACAATGGAAAACATCCTAGGAATTGCATACAAAGTTTATATCGTGGCATAACAGAGATTTAATAATCAAATTTTATTGCGATGATAAGAAACATGTACCACTAATCTTGATAAAAATAAAACAAAGATAATTTTCATCAAGACATATAGTAAGAGATATCCTCTATACCTTTTAACATCACAGCATGACAATTTATGTCCGCATCATTAAAACAAGCAAATATTCACCCGACATTCTAAGAATTTGTAGGATATATTCTTGACCAAAAAAAATGACCATGGATTCGTATATCAGTTGACAAATAATATCGCTGTCAGTCAACATTTGAAACAGCAGATCGGATTTAAGCACAAGTCTAACCAATGGAATTCAGATAAGAAAGTCTTCCGCGCAGACAAGAGTGACACTCAATAAAAATGATGCTTACAAGTCCAGCTCTGCTGATGAGCCTAGTCTGCTGGCCCACCACAACATCAACACTTACCACCATTCACGAACATAGGGCATGCATTCCACGTCTCCAGATATTACAAGTTCATTTGGACATCAACAGGAACAAGTAGCATGCAAGTGAACTTTTTTCTAGTTGATGGACAAAAGATACACTACTTAAATAGCATGTGCTTTACGGGCCCACTAAAAAACAGCAGCCACACCATAACTGATTATGGCTTAAAATAAAAACATCAAATTTAAGTTCATGCATAATAATGACAGGCAAACCTTCTTTGCTTTCTCTTCTTTGTCAGCATCTTTACGTTTGTCCTTCTCAGAACCCTGGCAACCAAATACTAACAAGTCAACATACAAGTATCAGGTGTACCAAATTAAATAAGGTTAGCATATTTGAAGAGCTTTAAAGGTCTCACCAGTTTGATAAAGATGTCATCATTGCCCTTCTTATTTGAAAGCTGCTGCATGGATGCTAAGTCTTTGTCCAAGTCAACCTTCCTTTCCTCGGCCTTTAGTGCAAGCAAAGCCTTTCTCTTCTCTTCAAGTACCTTCTCATACTCTTCTAATGTCATCTCCTATTATGAGTATCAACAAGAATATCAACAATTTTTAGGGTGATATGGATAACTCCAGTAAGCTGTCAGATGAAAATTGCAAATTTCATCTGAATCTCAACATAACTATTTAGTCACTGCATAAACCTCTAAAATAACAGAAATTGGGGGAAAAAAAAAGACCTTACAACATCGCTTCAGGGTCTATAATGTCATATATGAATCAATGATCTGATAAATTATATAGATAATATCCCTACATCATTACTCCATTTAGGATTAGGAATAGGCGTAAGCATAATCGGACCTGCCTTTTACATCTCTCATTATTTGGGACCTTATTCATCTCTTTGGCAGGCTTGAAGGCATACATAGTTGGCTGGTTATTTGTCTTTCTCATCCCTGATTTTTTTTTTGGTGGGGGGGAAGGGGAGGGGAGGGGGGCGTTATCTTCTTTCTCTGCTTCTGAGGCTTCCTTCTTACCTGCAGGCATCTCCAACCAAACTCCTATGTTCTCATCTGAGATATCATCTCATGACACCCATACCAAAATAAGTCTTGACAAGTAACTGAAATTCATTAAAAAACACATAACCACAACCCAAGTATAATGAAAGCATACAAGAGAAGCACCTAACCAATAGAAGAAAAGAGAGAAAATCACGAAAGCTAGAAAATTTAAAACAATCCATGATAGCCATCCATTGTTATTGGGTATTGAAGAAGAAAGCTTTTAACTCCACCGTTTTCTTGCGGTTTTCAAAACTTCAATCATTTCTTTTTCTTCAGATACACATCAAGCAGGACGGAACCAACTTCCACATTGCTACACTATAAGGACTAACATATTGCCCTCTCCAACAGACAAAGAGGTCTACCACTTGTCTAGGCATGACCCAATGTAACCCAAACAAACTGAAAATATAATTCCATAATGCACTAGCAATCTCACAATGGAGTAAGAGGTGCTGATTCCCCACTTATTTTGTGCATACAACACCAGTCTACCAGCATTCTCATGTTATATGTCACAAGAATGTTCCTTAATACAGCAAACCAAGCAAAGGTGACTCTCGAAGGAACATTACTCTTGCCAAATGCTCCTCCAATAGGAAGGATTACTTTCACAGGGAATCAAGACATTGTAGAATGATTTAAAATCAAATAGCCCTCACTTGTAAGGGGCCCAACAAAGCTTATCTTCACCCTCCCATCTCACTCTAAAAGAGTACAACATATTAAAAAACGAAGTGAAGAAATCCACCTCCCAATCGTGTGCCGCTTTGACAGAACTAGCATTTCACTAGTGAGAGTTACTAGAAAAATTCAAATGATCGGTCACGGAAACATCCTTAGATCGAACAATACTAAAGAGAACAATAATAAAGATTCGAGAAAAGCTACCTTAAGGGTCAAACATGATCTTGAAATCTACTTCCCCAAGGACAAAGAGACAGAGAGGGTTATTAAGAAAGTAAGGCTCCTTATGAGTAAATAATATGATAGGAATCAAAGGATTAAGAAGCCAATCCCAATCACCAGAACTAAGAGATAAAGGATAAAGCTTAAGTAGAGTAGATAAGGGTTATCCTAATCATGCTAAACATTGAGTTGTTGATGTAGTCATTAAGTTAGTTGTTAGTGTTTGAGTTCAAATAAGCCACTTGAGTGGCAATGTTGTTATCTTGTATGCGGTCCTATAAGTAGAGTATTGAAGTTAGGAGAGTTCAGTGAAGAGTTTTATCAAACAATTGTCTTGTGGTTTTTGTCTCCCGCCCTAAGTGGAGCAAATTTGCTGTCAAATAACACTTATCACTGTGGGATCCCATCATAATAACATATTTTGAAGAATGATAACAGCATAATCTTGGGAAAACAGGTATTTTCAGTCTACTCTCCAGGTATAAAAGTACTTGATTAATGTGTCTTAAAATCTGAGTTAGCTGATTATGCTGGTCACACCTCTGGTGCTCAACAGGGTAAGCAAATTCAAGCAAATCCCAGACCAGGGAGAATTTTTTTTCTTTTAGAGAAGGCCATCCAAAATGCAAAAAATTCATTTTTAACAAACGCAAAAAGAGTACACAGATTAATGGAGTTGGAAAGCTATCTCTCACATGATTGTTTTTAAATGGAAAGACTGGACATGTTTATCATAGGGATTTTCTAGGAAACTCTACCATCATATTGTCCAATTGGGGAAGTGCACACATGAACATTTGGAGCTTAGGTTCATCCCTATTTTTCTTACTAGTCCTCAACATACCAAGTCTTTGGGTTTTATTTTTCTTTTTTATTTTAAGCAAGCAAGTCACACTGCCTCACATTATTGCAAGAAAATTTGATGAATCAGAACCACCATTCTTGTGGATCTTAGGTTTTTTGTGTTCTGGCAGCCAATTGCAGAAACTGTAAATGCTGGAGAACATGTAAATCCAGATATCAGATATCCTGAACAATAAGATGATTTACCTTATCCTCAAGCTCCTTCTCTTCTGACTCACTAACAGGATTCTCTTTGTTATCATGACCAGCATTTTCCTCTCCCAATTGCTTCTCAGCCACAACATTCTTATCGTTTTCAGTGACAGGCTCCTCAGTTTCCCTTAATTTGGAGGGGAAAAAAGAGCAGATACAGATATAAATAGATGTCACATCACATTGTAGCATAATGAGCATATTATCAGTCGAGTTTTGCCAGGACTGGCTAAAGTGGGAACAACAATACTTACGGAGCAATTTCATCATCTGGAGTTCCCCAGTTACCACGACCAGCTCCTTCACGTTTAACCTCATTACTGTTTATAAAAGATAGAATTAATCACTCAAATGATGAACAGTAGAAATGCAAGCACAGATTATCTTTTCTATGGTTTTATTGAAAACAAAAATCTCAATTAAAAAAACTAACCCACGTCCAGTCCCACTGCGGCGTTCATATGCCCTACGTGGACGTTCTCCTTCAGCATCCTCTCCATTGCTAAAACCGCCACGAGGACCACCACGGAAGGGACCGCGCGGCCCACCAGAGCCACGCCTCTCAAGGGTCTTCCCCGCATCTCCCTCTTCAGTTGGTCTGTACCCTCCAGAGAATCCATTGTTGTTGCCAAAGTTATTCTCCTTGTTAACTGAATCCCGAGTAAATCCACCACCTTGTCCACGTGCATACCCACGTCCGCCACCACTGCCACGGCCCCCTCCACGCCCCACTTCACTCTTTGCCTCCCTCACTACTCACAAAAAGTATATATGTCAACATAAAAGAGACATGCATATAGTTACACCCAATTCTGAGACAACATAGAGGTTGCTGCTAATACCAGGTCCCGCAATAAGTCAGATTTTATGAGCGAATGAACCTCAATAAAGCATGCATAAAAAAGATACTGGTAGATCAGACGACAATGCTCTGGATGGATATCTAACATAACTGTTTTAGCTTCCACTCTTTTTGGAAATAAAAAAAAAATGAATGACACGAAAAATTAGATTAGAGCATAACTGATAAACAAAAATCTATATATAAAACCAGTACCAAGGAGGGAAGAAGAATAAATTACATTCTAAACAAAGAATAGAGAAGTTTCAACTAAGAAATGGTTAGTCTTTGGATGTTGATATAAAATAAAATTTGGAGCAGTTGGAAAGAAAACTAGTTAACAAATTTTTAGTTAAAAAGGAAACACACACCCCATGGGACTTGAACAAATGAGCTCATCTACTAACCCCTCCTTATGTGGAGGCGCAACGGAGCCAAAAGGCCATTTACAAAGTTAAAAAAGATATCTTGATCTTCAAGCCATCATATACAATTTTTTTTTTTCTAACAGAAGAAACTCTGCTGAGACATAACAGATTTAGCTGAGTTGATATCTCTTGTTTTCCACAAGAAAACAGGAAACAAAAAGAAATGGACTGTTTCTAATTTAAGGAAAAAGGGAATATAAATCAGCTGAGCCTTTTCCCAGTTTTTGCTAATATGGGTTTCGTTGTGTTAGAATACATTAAGCTTATCTGCAAAGTGCACCTTTGAAGATTGACTTGTTCGCTTATCAAAATCTCAAAACACTGGGTGCAATTGCGCTCTCAGCTTGCTTTACACGCATCATATAGTATAATCCTCTCTTGGGTTTCTTCGAATATCAAGTTTTGAATTCAGTTAAAAAGAGCAGGCAAGAAGATCCCAGGTTAGACACTCGTTACACAAATACAAACTATAATCGGTACCAAATTCAACAACGCTGCACAGTCATAGACGACCCCAATTATAAATAGAGCATACAGCTGCACGTGAAATGTCTGTTTCCAAACCTTAACAAAAATGCATAACAACGAAAACCAACTTCAGGTAGCAAGATACACATCGCACAAAAGCTAATCTGGAGATGCTCTAATAAAACCACACGTATGCACACAATGAAATGACTGAAGTATCGAGGACAACAAACTAAAACAACTGAATACATTACAATAACAAATGGAAATCGAATATGAATCGTTCAAAACCAAAAACAAATAAATAAACGATAACAATGGAAATCGAAGCTCACCAGCTTGAGCCGGAGGGAGAGGCTTGGAGGGAAGCTTCACTGGCTTAGCCGGCTGAGCAGCGGGTTGAGCCGGAGCTTGGGATTTCTTCGGCGACGCCAGCTTCTGCTGCTGAGCGGCAAGGAGCTGACTCGGGTCGTCGTTGTCGTCATCTCCCAAGAGATCAAAAGGGTTCATGGTTGCCATTTCTTTGCGCTCCGAATCGAAAGAATCCTAGCTTTACGAACCGTATACAGCAACCACGAAACCCTAGTGCTTATTCAGCTCCATTAAAAATCTATCTTCGGTACAAATGATATGTTTGGGACGAGAGAAAATGGAAATGAAATGGTGGGAAAGTGGGCGAGAAAAATGGTGCGAGCTCTGGAAAACCCTAAAGCCAATGCGGCAGACAAATAAGAGGGCGGCTGTACCTAATCTTAAAACCCTAGTCGGATATAGTTTCCTACGGGCGAGTTCATTTTAAGATGTGTGCACTAGAACGACGACGGTTTGCCAATGACTATTATTTCTAAAAGCTATCTATCAGCCTTCAACTGCATTTCTTTTTCACTTCAAAAAAATAAAAAACAGTTTTTCTTTTGGGCTATTTTTCTTTTGTCCAGTGTAATGACTGTAATACCCTTTTTAGTAGGGCTATACATGCAAATGCAATGTCAATAACGACATCCGCATTCACATTGTGCAGTTACTAACAGCTACTCGTGCAATTATTGCGGTTATTAACCGTTATCCATATATCAAGTAATGGATTTTTGAGTCTATTTTAGTCTTTTGGGCCTATTTTAGTTTTTTGGTCTATTTTAGTCTTTTAGACCTTCTTTTCATCTCTATTAAAGCCTATTTTAAACATTTACTGAAAATAGTTTGAATATGTTTTTAGTGTTCTTTTTAAACCCTAATGTTTTACTAAATATATATTATATAATATATATATATATATATAATTGCAGATGAAGACGAAGACTATATCTCTGCTATCTGTCAAACACTTTCTTCAAATTCATAGTCTTCTTCAGCCCAAGACTTGGCGATCATGTCATCGACATAGACCTCCATTTCCTTGTGAATCATATCATGAAATAGCACAGTCATGACTTGCGGTATTTCACCCTGGCATTCTTTAGACCAAACGACATTACCTTGTAACAGAACGTACCTCCTATTTGATATGGTGATAAACGTTGTTTTCTCTGTCTTCCTTGGCCATCTTGATTTGCTTATATCAAGAGAAAACATCTATAAAAGACAGCATCACATGTCCAACAATGTTGTCCACTAGATCATCAATGTGAGGAAGAAGAAAATCATCTTTTTGGTTTACCTTGTTTATAGGCATCTTTGGACTCACTAAGCTAGCTCTCAAATTGAGGGAAAACCCGTTCTCAATATACATTAACCGCATCCATCTACCTACAACCACTATTCGCATCTACTTATATGGTTAGTGGTTTTTGCTGAACGCATTTGCATACATTTACGTGGATAGTGGTTAGTTGCAATTAATAACCGCATGCTTGTACAGCTTTACTTTTAAGAGTATAAAGAGATGAAGAATTGTTTAGGTGTTTTTTGTCTTTTCATCTAAAAGATGCACAATTTCATCTAAAACATAAATCTTGTTTGAACCAACATGGAATGACTCAGAACGGGACATTCTGGAACACATTTTTTGATTCCTTGTTCAAACGGACTTAGAACACATTTAGAATAAAGAGCATCAAAAATCATAAGAAGCTCATCATTCGAATGAATTTGAAACGACAATAGGAATAGATGACTTTGGAACACGTCTGGAGCTCGCTGTTCAAACGAACTTGGAACGGATTTGGAACAAAGCTCACTGACAAGCTTTTACTAAGCATTTTAATAGCTTGTTCGAATTGGAAACTTCCTAGTTCAAATTGAAGGCTAAAAAATAGACCTTTTTTTTTTTAATGAAAAATTAGTGTTATTTTACTTCATTAATTCCAATTGCATTATTTAGCTAGTTTAATTACATTAAACATTTTAATTATATTCTTAGGTGTTACAATGCTTCATGTGAATGGTGTTTTTACTTTGCGAGTTATAAGAATAAACTTCGGCAAAGGATAGAGGAGATGTGATTGAGACCATAAACGACCAGGCTGCAGTAGAGTTACTTGACAATCACATTGAGTCAATATGATAGTTTACACTTGACTAAATTAAAGTCTTAGCAGAGCTATGTCATCTTAATATTAGAGACCAAGGGAAGAATGAAAAGTTGTTGATGTTTGGTTTGTGGCCACCCCCAATGGGTTGGGGGTGGCTCACCTTGGCTTTGGGCATGGGGTGGTTCGGCCAGCCAAAATCTACCTCCTCTATTTTTATTTTTATTTTAAAAAATAGTTTTTAAATATTTTATATTATTTTATTATTTTGGTTTTAATTTGTTTTTCAAATTTTTATAATTTTTTAATTATTTTTGTTTTTTTTAAGGGTTAAACACTTTTTGGTCCTTATGGTTTACCCGATTATCAAACAGCTACCTCGTTTTTAAAAAAGTATCACATGTGGTATCTGTAGTTAACATAACTACTAAGTTAGTACTCCTGTCAAGATTCCGTCCAAAAAATTAACGGAGCGTCACGTCACCACCAATTAAAATGCGACACGTGTCCAGTTAACCAAATTTGAACGCCATGTTAGCCAAAAAATAATAAAATAATAAAACTGTAAAAACAAAAACTTAAAAAATCCTAAACTTTAAAAAAATAAAAAATAAAAAATAAAAAAAATTAGACAATGGGGGTGACCAAACCACCCCCAAGGCCCCCAAATTGCAAAAGGGGTGGCCAAAACCACCCCAAGAGCCCAAAGGGGGGGTGCCTTTGCAATTTAGGGGTGGCCGAGCTACCCCCTTGGGCTTTGGGGTGGTTTCGGCCACCCCCTTTTGCAAGCTGGGTGTTTCGGCAGTCAAGCCACCCCCTTGGCCAAAATGCCACCCCCACTGTCTATTTTTTTTTTTTTTTTTTTTTTTTTTTTTTTTTTTAAGTTTAGGATTTTTTAGTTTTTTGTTTTTTAAGTTTTATTATTTTTTGGCTAACGTGACATTCAAATTTGGTCAACTGGACATGTGTCGCATTTTAATTGGTGGCGACGTGGCGCTCCATTAATTTTTGGATGAAATCTTGACGGGAGTACTAACTTGATAGTTATGTTAACTACATGTACCACCTGTGATACGTTTCAAAAACAAGGTAGCTGTTTGATAATCGGGTAAACCACAGGAACCAAAAAAATGTTTAACCATTTTTTTAAAATGAAGGGTATTATTGGAAGAATGACATCAAAGTGATCACGTTTGTGGCACGTGACTACTTTTCCATCCAAACTGACGGTTAACACTAACAGAGGGAGGTAATTACAACAAAATGATAATTTGATAGACTCAAGTGTCACAGCTGTCAGTTCATGGGGTTAAATCAAAAATAGATGTCAGTTTAGGGGGCTAAATTAAATTTAACCCTTCATTTATTATTAAAGTATTTTTTCCTTAATTAATTAACAAAGCATTAGATGTATGTCGTAGTCTTGTTAATCTAATTAGGATCTAAGGACATGATAGGCTTTTGAGGGCCTATTGGATCTTATTAAGATCACAGTCAAAGAATCATTTTTAAGAATCTAACAAAGACCAAGAAACCTTTTCTTAAAAGATATTACATAGGATATGCTCGTGTTAAATTATTTTGATTAAGGGGCTTTTTGGTTAAACAAAGAGATATAGAGTATTTTATTTGATAAAAGTCTAGACATATTTATGTGATTCCTTGAACGCATAAAAGGTCATTCAATTAGTCGAAATATCTCTTAAAAGAACCTATAGCATGACAAATCAAAATATGGTTTTATATCCAAGATGAACATGTTAGGGATTATCCCAAGTATGTTGTGAGGATATTAGGAATAAACATTTCATAATAAAGAATTGTATGTACTCTATCTCTATTCTTTTAAAGGATGTATCATAGTAACAATAAACACTTCTATAAGACCTAGTTTGAACAGGATTGGAAGGCCACATTCTACTAAAGTTGGAATTCTTTTGAGACACCTCTAGTTCGAAACAACTTGGAATAGGACTTAAGATGAGTTGTTCTACTAGACCTTAAACACTTCTAGTTTGAATCATCTCGGAACGGAACTTAGAACAACGCACTGTCTAAGCTTCAAAGTCTTTAGTTTAAACTTAACTTATAACGACCCTTGGAATGCCCAGTTCTACTTGACTTGAAACACACTTTTGCACTGGCTAGTTCAAACTTGCAAAATCCCTAGTTCAAACTGGTTACATGAAATGTGTTTTATGATAACAAAAAACCTAACATAAAAACCTATTAAACCACAATTTAGGCTTAGATGAAGTTCTGAGTCTAACATATTCTCTAAACACATGAACAAACCATTAAACGCATAGAGAATTGGAGTAATAAAATTGAGATCAACACATAGTTGATTAATTGAATAAATATCCAATAAATACAATAGCATGTCCATGTTAATCAATTCACAACATCATAAACAAAAATACTACTCTCCCTATCGAAAATATATCAATTGTTCAACAACCAATGCCAAAACCTTCTCCCCCCTTTTTGTCATCAATTGATAAAGGGTTAGATGAAATGACATAAAAGCCAAGACGTAAGATATATGTAACGCCTCGACAAAATCATTTAACTGATAAATGACTTAGAGGTTCGCCTCACAGCTTTAATTTTTTCAGGTTAAAACTCAAGGATCATACACTCTCAGATGAAGAGTCTACAGCAGAAAACTTAACACTTATAAAGATAAAGTTATCAACTATACCCACAATAAAATAATACCAAAATAACTGAAAACAACATTAATATAACATGAATACTGATGTTTCCAAAAGTATGGTCAAAGATTAGTTATCAAAATAACACAAAGGTTACAACCCAAATTCTAAGAAATCAACAATGAAAGCAAAGCCTAGCCTTCAATCTCCTCTGGCTCTCCACATCCTAGTTAGCCACACAGGGTTTAGCTCCTCAAATATCACCCGAAGAATGCCCTCCACTTGACCATACTCCTCGAATATTCCAGCATTGTCTAAACTATCTATCAAGCATCATAAGATCATAAGTGGAAAAGATTGAAGTGTAAGTGTACGACTTAGTGGGTAATAATGCACATGTTATACATGTTATTATTTGTGAACTCAGTTTATAAATCATAGACATTGATATTCTCAGTTATGACATAAATATGTCATGGAAAGTGTAGTATACATACATAGTACATCATATATTCAAGAACATGTGATATGCTAACAATATGGTCTACCCGAAACATTACTCCTTTTCAGCAGGGTTTGGGCATCCTGAAAGAATTATGGTACAATTTTGGTGCTTCAGACATTGCACAAACATACCGTTTTATACTAGCAGTCTGACCAAGTTCGACCTCGGGTGGCCCACATTGACTAGCAAAACCGTAACAGTGACCCTACTCCAAAGCTCTCATCATTCATAAAAAGAAACATTTGACCATAGAATTAACTTGTAATAATAGTAAATCCATGGTCATTGCTCCGTTCAAGTCGGTGTACCATGTCATACGATACACATTAATCTTTCATTGTCTTTATATACATGTTTTTCACAAATCATCATTTCATTATCTTTGTTAATTACAACCTTTTCACAAATAAAGTTCACAGTTGAGCATAAATAGGCATTTTATGAGAGTCGTAAACATGCATATTTTGTATATAAAAAATAGTCATGTTTTGCAGAAAATAACAATAATAAGTATTAGTGTAAGTTTTTACTCACTGAGTCATAGGGGTCAACCAAATAGTCTTCCACACAGTCTTCGACATCCGAATATAAGAAATGATTTTATCATTAGTCTTATGCTTGAGTTATACAAATCCTAGGCCCTTAATAACCCAAAATGACTTTCTGTCCAAGCATTGAACGTTTAACTAGAAGGATTGAACATTTGATAAGGTTCAGAAACCCATTATGGACCCGAATCTCAGTCCTTTTTGGATTCTAACATCTCCTAAGATTTTATTAATGTCTTACTAGAGAAAATAAGGGGTTTTATACTTTAAAAAATGGGGTTCGAAATGCTAAACTCCTCAAACCAATAGAAAACCATCTTGAACTTCAATGATTAAACCTATCACTTACAATACAGTATCTAAGACACAACAATTAACTAAACAAAGTAATTATATGTAAATAACAATATGAGAACGAGTTAGGCCAAGATAAGTACCTCCAAAGCCTAAAAGCTTTCTCTTTCTTCAAACTCTCTTCCTTACATACTCACAAGGGTTCTCCGAGCTTCAGTCGAGAATAAGCAGTAGAAGGGAGGGGTAGGGCTCTTATTTATAGGGTTGGAGTGCCTGGTTAAAGACTAATGGATTTTTAGGTTCATCGGACCTTTGGTGGTACGACATCGAACGTTTAATGTACTATTACCCAACAGTCCTAAGGTTTCCATCGAATATTCCACAAAAGCATCGAACGTTTGGTACTGTCTAACACACGTACTGAATGCGTGACCTCAAGTGAACAGTGTTGCACAATGATACAATCAAACATTTAACCCATACATCAAACGTTCTAGGAGATTCTTCAAACGTTGAGACTTCAAAACAAGCCTTAATCTTGTTGAATCTTTAAAGCATTACAATATATATGTATATATTGCGCTGTCAATTCAGTTTCTACATGCATTTA
The DNA here is from genome assembly GCA_900184695.1 of Betula pendula. Taxonomy (NCBI): domain Eukaryota; kingdom Viridiplantae; phylum Streptophyta; class Magnoliopsida; order Fagales; family Betulaceae; genus Betula; species Betula pendula. The sequence continues at coordinate 47,886 of FXXK01001403.1, forward strand.
CAATAACAACTTCCTTTGGTTTTCGAAATATCTTTTAATAAAACATGGTGTAGTTGATGAAGTAAACACTGTAGTCATAAAAATTTCTTGAAACATGCTACTTAGCTGTCAATGTATGTGTGTACTTCGAAATACTCGGATACATATACATATAAACATATCTAATACGTAACCTTTTTATACATAATATATATCATGATTACAAATATATATGCCCTCCATCCTCTTGAGTAACAGACGACATACATATAAGTATAGGCCTGTAAACGAGCCGAGGGCCGAGCTTTGCCATTCCCGACTCGGCTCATTTAATAAATCTATTAAACGAGTCGAGCTCGAGTTCGAGCCGAGCTTAAAACCTCAGCTCAAACTCGACTCGCTAAAAAATATTGTAACTCGAACTCGAGCTCGCTTAAGCTCGGGCTCGTTTAAAAAATTTTAGCCGAGCCGAGCCGAGTCTATGCTCGTTATCATTCAAAAGGCTTTTTAGCCTCAAATGGGCTCAGCCGTTGAATTGGCCCAAAGATTGCCTCAGTAAATTTTTTTTTTTTCTCCACTCTTCTTAGTCGACTCGAGTGAACGAATCAACCAGAAAGCTACATAACATACAGACCAGCACCCTCTTTTTTATAAGTGTAAAATATGGGAATTCTTTCTAATTTTTTCGATGTGGGACAAAGTCCCAAAGGCAAAGCAGAGTGAGTCGAGTGACTGTGTAGCAAACATTGGGTCACAGGGTGACCCATGTTTGGGTCACCTTGTGACCCACTGCCGTGGGTTAGCAGACCCACGCGGGGTCACTGGTGACCCACCACGAAGGGTCACCAGGCGTGACCCATATTGGGTCACGGTGACCCACGATGGGTCACGGTGACCCACGTTTGGGTCACCTTGTGACCCATCGTGGATCACGGTGACCCAATATGGGTCACGCCTGGTGACCCTTCGTGGTTCACCGGCGTGACCCACGGCTGGGTCATAGGTGACCCAATATGGGTCACGCCGTTCCCTTCGTGGGTCACGGTGACCCACGTTTGGGTCACCTTGTGACCCATCGTGGGTCACCCGTGACCCAGCCGTGGGTCACTAGACCCACGGCGGGGTCACGGGTGACCCTTGGTGGGTCACCCCGTGACCCTTCGTGGGTCACGGTGACCCACGTTTGGGTCACCTTGTGACCCATCGTGGGTCACAGGTGACCCAGCTGTGGGTCACAGGTGACCCAGCCGTGGGTCACCAGACCCACGCTGGTTCACCGGTGACCCACGTTGGGTCACCTAAAAAAATTAAAATGAAAAATTAAAAGAAGAATAAAAAAATTAAGGGTAAAATCTTAATGAAGAATGAGACATTGCAAAAAATTAAAAAACTTTGATACACTAAATTAAGAGAATTTGAACTTTAAGAAGTACATTGCAAAAGTCGTGATATTTTCGATGAAGTAAGTAAAGTTATTCATATTAACTGTTATACACTAGTCACTAATATAGCAACTTGGCCTCTCTATATATGTTACATACTAATATAGTAACATATTACATAATGATTAATGACTAACTTCAAACTACTTTTAACTTATATTAATTAAGTTGCTTATTAATTTAATAATACTAAGTTATTATATATTAATTGAATGATCAATATAGATAGATACATATCTTTATTAATATATGTATAAGAATATTAATTAATATATATGATTACATGTTATTATGCTAAATATACTATGTTAANTATTTGATCTAATATTTATATAATTATATGACATAAATATAATGTTAAATAACTTAGATCGTATAATTATGATAATAATAATGAATCAATGATATCAATTATAATGATTAAACCTAACAAAGTTTTATTTTATTCCTATTATTATTTGATTTAGTGTTTATATAATTATATAGCATAAGTACAATGTTAGATAATTTATATCATATAATAATGATAAATATAAAATAATAATGAATCAATGATAATAAATTAATAATCATAAGTCACAAGTATGATAAAATATTTAATGATAAATGATAATACTTAGGAGTTAGGTGAGATCACAATTCATGCTAAGTATTTTATGATCAATTGATCATTATATACTTGGCATAATTTGTGAATAATAATTTTTTATCATTACATACTTAGCAATTTAGCATGATTTGTGAGCTCATTATATACTTAGCATGTCATATAAATTATATAATGATTTGTGATCACATAATAATATTATTATATGATCATAAATTGATTGAGCTCGTGAGCCTAAAATGAGTCGGGCGAGCGGGCTTTGTCGAGCCTTAAACGAGCCGAACTCACGAGCCCCTATCGAGTTTTGTCGGGTGAGTCGGGTATGTATCATTTATTAATCGAGCGGGTTTCTACAGTAACGAGCGGGTTTCTACAGTGCCGAGCTCGAGTTCGGATCGAGTTTAACTGGGCAGATATCGAGCGGGCTGTCGGATGGATGGGCTCGCTTACAGCCCTATATAAGTATATCTAAGCTAGAAACGTAAGAAAAAGTCATATGCAAACTATCTGTAACTGTTTACATATGTTTTGTTCAATTCAAACTTATATGCATACGAATACACCTAAGATGAAACCCCTTGTTAACATATTTATCTGTAATAAAGACATAAAATTATATGATGCATGCTTTCATTTATTTCATTCTTTTACATTAATTGTTTTCATCACTCTATAGGGACTTGTCTCCGATGGCTTCTAGGATATCCTTTTGCGTTACATACATATATAGCAGCATGAGAGACTTATCCCTAGGTAGTGAGAGTTTATTTTATCACTCATTTTGAGGACTTGTCATCCATAACATTATTAGGTTAATAGCATCGAAAGCTTGCTCCTAGGGACTTGTTCCTTAGTGAAATGCTGCGAAATTATCACAGTACATTAATCTTTTATGCATTTTTCCTTACTTATGTTCATGATCATGCTAAAGTTATTAAACTTTTGCTTTCATGTTCATGCTTCATTCAATATCATTTTATAATTTATATCTTATCAAGCATATCTTTTAACATAATGAATGAATCAAAATAAGCATAATGCATTTATCAACAAAACATACAATTGGCTCGATCACAACATATATATCATACTTTTAGAAGACATTTAAAAATCTACTATTTTGTTCAACAAGTTCAACATTTACTAATCATTAAAACATTAAAAACCTTTAAAACATTAAAACAAAGTATCTTTGCTTAGTAAGTAATATACTATCTATACCTGCTTGATGCTTGAAGCAAAAGGTAGGTCCCCAACTTGAGGTTTGCAATGCCTAGCTGCATCCACACATTGCAAATTCACTCAATATCACAACCCGTAATTTTATTCACTCTAAACAACTCAATGATACTTGGACACCACAAGTATCATCTACCCTTGGTAGCCCATAGTTCTATGGTTCCATTTGACATCCCATTAGAAAATAACATTAACCCGTAGAGAAGTTCTAGGGTTATACACTGAAACCCCCAATTAATATCGCTTATAGAGCATTGTAGGGTTTAGGATCTCACCTTGATTTACGACGAAATACGAAGTTTCACACCATGAGACTCCTACTCATAGCTTAGAATCCTCAAATAAGTGGAAACCCCTAAGAAATTAACATAGCTTAGCATTACATTTAAGAAGTGTTCGGGTCATAAACGGGACCCGTTTATGACCCATTTAGTAATCGGGTCAGACAGGTCAACTTGTGGGTGACCTGTTTATTTTTTATTTTTTAAAATGTAAGAATGTAAAACTAAAAGTAACCTAAACCTAAACTTACCTTTCCTTATGCAGCCTCCCTTCGGCACGCAGCACCAACATGCTGTAGCTGCTCACAGCCTCACATAGTCAGCTCTCTCTCTTGATCTCCCTCTCTCTTCTCATGGTCATTTTTTTGCGGTATCTCCCTCTCTCTCTCTCACTCACGTTCATTTTCTCTGACGATATCTTCCTCTCTCTCTCGGTCTCGCCATTGTCTCAATGTCTCTGGCACTGATATTTTCTCTCTCTCTCTCTCCAAATGCATCTCTTTCTTTGGTGTATGGATGCTTTGACCGAATGGGTATTGGTATTGTTTTGTGGTGTTTTTGATTTGTATTTTGTTGGGTTGTTCGGTTGAGAGTGAATTGTCTTTGATTTTTTTGGGTGTTTCTTAGTTTTGGTTGTAAAAGACCGATTGAGTTGATTCTTAGAAATTTCGGTCTTTTGCATTTTCTGGGTAATTCATGGTTGTAGTATTTTCGGGTGATTGAATTTGAGGTTGTTTTACTGATTTTGGGTGTGATGGCCGAATGGTTTGGTGTTTGGGGAGCTTTGGCTATGAGGTGTGTGTGTGTATTCATGTGGTTTGGATTATTGAAATTGAGGTTGTTTTGCTGCTGTATGGTCGATTGGGTGTATTGGGTTTTTATTGATTATTGATTTTTTAAAATTTTATTAAAATAGTGCTATATCTTATAAAAATCTTGAGAACAATTTCTTTATGCCCCAAAGAATCAGAGATGGTGAATGGGCCATAGTATCATGGTCAATCCCACTTGCACAAACTTACAATTATAAATTAATTGCACGTATTGTTAAGTTATCCAACTTTCATTTTATTTTTAGTCAAAAGATATTAATGGAGTCCAATTCCAACAGATGTGTTATTAATGGTGTCCAAACATGGATCAAGTAAGATTATTAGCCTTCCAAATTGCGTTAAATTTTATGTATTGCCTAATCCATGAACTAAGTTACTAATAATGAATGATGATTTGTGTATATGAGTAACAAAGTACCCTTGAAAAATCTTGTTGAAAAAAATGATAATTTGATTGAACTAAATTCAATAGAAGAGACTTCTATTTGTATGGGGAGTAGTAAAAGGAAGGTTTAAAAGCGTAGGAAAACCTCAGAAGTTTGGAATTATTTTGATCATCTTTCTAGTACGGGTCAACTTGACGACAAACTACAGTCAAAATGCAAAGCATGTGGTACTACATATATTGCTAAAAGTGCATATGAAACTGGAGACCTAAGGCTGCATATAAAAAGTTGCCTGTTGAAAAGCACTCGTGATATTGGGCAGATGTTCTTATCTGCAAATGAGAGATCTATGTCAATAAGTGCCTCTAAATTTTGTCCTAAAAAATTTAAAAAATTGTTGGTTGCTTCAGTTATTAAGCATGACTTGCCTTTTTGATATATTGAGTATGATGGTGTAAGAGAAACAATGCAATACTTGCGTAGTGATGTACCAGTTATCTCTAGAAATACTGCAAATGCTAATTTGATTAAGATGTATTTAAGGGAGAAACAAATGGTTAAATCTATGTTGGATGTTTGTCCAGGGAGGATTTGTTTAACATCTGATTTGTTGACTTCTTTGACAACTGATGGGTATATGTGCTTTGTAGCACATTTTGTTGACAAAGATTGGGTCTTCCATAAAAGAGTGTTGAACTTTTTATTCATGCCCCCACCACATAATGGTATATCTTTGCGTGAAAAAATGTATAATTTGCTACAAGAGTAGGGATTGAAACTTAGGTTTTTTCTATAACATTGGATAATGCTTCTTCTAATGATGTGGCTGCTGAATTATTAAGATAACAATTGAACATTAAGAAAGCCCTTATTTGTTTTGGTGAGTTCTTTCACCTTCGTTGTTGTGAGCATATTCTTAATTTGATAGTGCAAGATGGTTTGAAAGATATTGATAGTACTATTCATAAGATTCGTGATAGTGTTAAATATGTTAGAGGATTACAAGTGAGAAAACATAGGTTTTTTCAGGCTGTGAATCAAATGTCATTGAATAATAAAAAGGAGATAAGACAAGATGTGCCAACCAGATAGAATTTCACATATCTTATGCTTGAGAGTGCTATTCATTATCATCGTGCTTTTCGTTATTTAAAGATAGCTGATTCAAATTTTAAGCATTGTCCTACTGCACTTGAGTGGAAAAAGGTAAATGATATTAGTACTTTTTTGACTTGCTTTTACATTGCTACCTGTGAATTTTTTGGTACCAAGTATCCTACAACCAACTTGTACTTTCCCGTTGTTTCCACGATTTATGCAATCTTGAAGCAACAACTTGAGAGCGAAGATGAGTATAAGAGATCAATAGCAATTCACATGCTCTTTAAATTTGAGAAATATTAGTTAGAATTTAGTGTAGTGTTGGTCATAACAGTTATCTTGAATCCTCGTTTCAAGCTTGATTTTGTAAATTTCATCTATATGAGGCTTTATGGAGTTCCTGAATCTAGAAAGTATTTGCATGTTCATGAGAAATTATTCTTTCTTTTTACAGAATATAATAGTTTTTCATCTATGACTCTAAGCACCATAATTGCTGAAAAACATGTTTATTCCCAACAATCTAACATGCCGTCTAACGAACTGATGAAAGTAAAATAATATGTTTATTTAGTGATTTATATAATATTGTTAGTATATATACTCTTAACCACTTAGTAAATTATGCTTATATTCTTTTTTTCATGTAAGACTATGATTTATTTAAATGGGTGAATGTTACACTAGGAAAGAGTCAATTAGAACTTTATTTGGATGAACCTAAGGTGGCTAGAAATGCAGAATTTGACATTCTTTCATTTTGGAAAGGAAATGAATTTCGCTATCCTAAAGTAGCTGCTATGGCTTGTGATATTTTGAGTATTTCGGTTTCTACTGTTGCCTCAAAATCCACTTATAGTGTTGGTGGACGTGTGATTGATCAATATAGGAGTTCAGTCAAGCCTGCTATTATTGAGGCTCTAGTTTGTACTAGAGATTGGTTATATAGAAAGCAAGGTAATTGTAATGCCCTAAAGATTTACCAAGTTTTAGGGTTTATTTTTGAGCTTTAGATGCCAAAGAGCATTCGATGTGCTCATGGAACGTTCAATGGTAAGGATCAAACGTTTGATACACGTCCCAATGCACTAATTACGGGGAAACTTTCGATCAATGTGCATGTCAAACAATATCAAACGTTCGATGTTTTTATCAAACGTTTGATGTGCTTTTATCAAACTTTTGATGAAAACTCTAGAACGAATGGATAATAGTACATCAAATGTTCGATGCACCATTCAGACGTTCCAGCTCTATAAATACACCCCTAACCCCCCCCCCCCCTCAACACTTTTCACCTGCGTATTTGACTCACCAAAACCTTGTGTGTGTGTGAGGGAGAGTGTTTGGAAGAAGAAGGAGGTGATTTGGCTTGAAGAGGTATTCATCATTCCTTATTTCGTTTCCTTGTTGTTTTGTTATCTAGTAGTTGTTATGTCTTAGTCTCTATATTGTGTAGTTTAAGATTGATCATTTTGGAGTATTAATTGATTTATGTAAGTTTTTATGCTTTAAGATGGTTTAAACGTTTGGTACCTCAAATCCTGTGTTTTTGTAGTTTGAGACTCTTTATTTTCTTTAGCTAAATGTTTAGGAGACCTTAGGAGGAGTTAGAAATCAGTAGGAACTGAGATGTAGTCCAGAATAAGTTTCTGGACTTCATCAAATGTTCGATGTTGTTCATCAAACGTTTGATGTGTTCGATGTATGGGTATAGAACGTTCGATCCTCCTCGTCAAACGTTTGATGCTTGGACAGAATGACATTTTGGGTTATTAAAAGCCTAAGATTTGTTTAGTGAAAGGCATAAGACTAATAGAAATGTTATTTTTCAGATTCGGAAGTTGGAGACCCGGTGGAAGAGTATTTAATGGATCCATACGACTCAAGTGAGTAAAAACTCACATAGATATTTGTTATTGTTATACTTTTATGCATAGTATGATTATCTTGATGTACAAAACATGCATGTTTACAACTTTCATAAAATGCTTATTTATTCCTAAATGTGAACTCCATTTTTGTGAAAACAATTGTGATTAAGAAAGATAATGAAACAATGAGTTGTGAAGAGCATGCATATAAAAGACACCAAGATTAATATGCATTATATGACATGGTTGTACCGTCTCGTAACGGAATAATGGCTATGAGCTTACCATTATTACAGGTTGATTCTATAGTCAAAAGAGTTTATGTTATTAAGAGGGTCTTAGATCCAATAACTTAATTTGTGACAGCACATCATTCATTGAGTGGGTCACCAATTACTGCTTAGCTAGTCAGTGTGGGCCACCCGAGGTTAGACTCGATAGGACTGTTAGTGTAAGACGGTACGTTCATGCAATGACCGGAGCACCAGGAGTTGTACCAGATGTCTTTTTTGACGCGCTATCCCTATTGAGCGGGAGTAATGTCTCAAATAGACCATATTGTTAACATATCACATGTTCCTGAATTATATCATGTACTATACATATATTGCATCATGACATGTTATAAACTGAGAATGTTAATGCTTGTGTTTATCAACTAAGTTCACAAATGATAATGTATATAACATGTGCATTATTACTCACTAAGTCTTGGACTTACTTTTGTATCTTTTTCATTTATACTCTTATGTGAATTGTTAGCTGATATCGAGAATGGCTATGTATGGGATGCACGAGGTGAGGTTGGAGGATGTCCTCCTGGTGATCTTTGATCACTTGGAACCTGTGTGGCTCGCTCGTATTTGGTTCGGGGGTGAAGATCGCTGCAACAATTTGATCAACATGATTTATGAGATGTACCTCGAGCTAGAGCCTAATTAATTTTGTTCATTTTGGATGACATGTTAGTACTTTAAGATGTAATCTTTATGTATTTCGATGACTAGTCTTATGACCTTATTTTGGAGACATCAGACCTATGATTATCTATAATATTATGGTTATGTTTTGTTGTGTTATTCTGATATTCTTTTATTGTGGGTGTTAGTTGTTATCTCTGTCTTTTATGACATTGGATGAGCTAGAAGAAGAACTTCTGGCAACATATCTCAATTTCAGTGACATTCCAAGTTCATCTGGAGCTAATTCTGTTAATATTCCTTGCTGACTTTTCTTGGAAGACAATTTTTGGAAGTAGTTTTTATCATACTCTTGTTTTGGAAATGTAAAGTTTATAACGTTATAGCATTACTCTATGAATATGAACTGCAATTATGTGTAAATGACTAGCTAGAGAATATGATTTGCAATGATAGTTAGAAATATAGATAAGATGATATCTAGGAATATAGATGAGATGATAGCTATGATTGTTGTTTTGTTGATACTATGCCTTTTATTTATTCTTATCTCATGATATGCAAGATGTATAGATGATAACTATGAATCATTCAATTAGGTGATTGGGCAGTGTGCTGGGACTTTTGAATCTTTGATCCCCTTTTAAAATTGCATTATTTGATAAACTTTTGAAAAAAAAAAAAGAATATTGAATTGTGTTTTTTTCCAAATGAAGAACTATGAATTGTGTCTTTTCCAAAAGTAATGACCTAATAAACTTTTGAAAAAAAAAATGAGGCATTGATTTTTTTTTTAATTCAAACTTTCTTAATCTGGGTTGATAATCGTGTCAGACGTGTTGGATCGTGTCGTGTTAACTAGTTAAAATTGCGGGTCGTGTTTAGGTTTACCCTTAACGGGTTGGTGGGTCGACCCAAACCCGACACGCTAACCCGTTTTACCAACCCTAAATTGTGTAGCTTAACCACCATAGAATTAAAAAAACTAGGGTTCAAGATTTACCTCGAATCAATCAGAGGCCTCTAAAGATCACAACTCTTGGATTTGAGCAAACTATTTAAGAAAAAAAATTTAGCTTAAATCATGGGGAGAAGAGAGAAATGAGCTGTAAATTCGAGTTTTAGCCCTGTCATCTATGCAATCGGCCGTTTGGACAGATAAATGAGTCTGTCTAGATGCTCCTCACGTGAAGTTCCTAAAATCCCGTAGAACATGCCCTATTCGGACGACTATGTGAGCCCATTCGGATGCGACAGCAAAACAACTCGTCTGGAATAGAATCGAACGGGAATGAAACGAAAGTTTTTGTGACACCCGGTCCGGACGCATTTGGAACACATTGGAACGAAAATAGAATGGGAATCGAACAAGACATTCTGTCAGATGTCCGTTTCGACGGAAAATTTCTTGTTCGGATGCTAATATGAAAATTAGACATTTTCCTAATTTTTCTAAGTGTTCTTTTGTTCAGTAATTTTAACTACTCATTTATGAAATCTTAATCTTAATCACATTTAACTCCTTATTTAACAATCTTAGGTATTATTATAATACCCCGAAATATTAAAGGATTTCTTAAAATATTGTGTTAAATACTTTTTTTGTTTTGTTTTTGGTTTTTTTCATTTCGTATTGTAAAGGTACCTGGGTTATGAGTAAAAGCATAGACGGTATCGCTGTCAATGTTTCGGCAAAATTTTTAACGGCAATCCACGTGCTTGCACCAAAACCTGCTGATAATAGCTTAAAAATGCATGTTTTTCTGGATTAAAATAAGCATTGTCACACCATAATTTCATATTTCTTGCATTTCATATTGTATTAAATACTTTTTTTGTTTTTTTTTTTCATTCCATATTGTAAAGGTACCTGGGTTATGAGTAAAAGCATAGACGGTATCTCCGTCAATGTTTCGGCAAAATTTCTAACGGCAATCCACGTGCTTGCACCAAAACCTGCTGATAATAGCTTAAAAATGCATGTTTTTCTAGATTAAAAATAAGTATTGTCACACCATAATTTCATATTTTTTGCATTTTAGAATTAATTGTGAAATAATATTTCATTATTAATTTTGAGTTTAAAATGTCACAATAATGCAAGAATTTACCTTTTTGTAGGAGTTGGTAGAATTCATGAAAAATAAATGAGAGTTTAGTCTCTTGAAGAATAACATTCTCGTAAGCCAACCAAGCTTTTTCAAGGAAAAGACAAAAAAAAAAAAAAAACACAAAAAAAGAAGAAGGATGGGCTGAATCCAAATGGAGAGGATCCTTTTTCTTTTCCATCAGGTTACATGTACAGAAGTAGAAAACCAACAAAAAGACAAAATAAGATAGAATCCAATAGGTGGGCCAAAAAGGAGAGAAGCAAGCCCAAAGGCATGTGAAGTGAATGAAGCCTAAAAAGAAACAAAAGAAAAAGAAACAAAAAAATAGAAAGTAAGAGTCGGCTGGCACTATGTGACGTAAAGAAAAAAAAAGGGTTTTCTTCTGCTATAAAATTGGGCAGCGCACGATCAAAAGGAAGAAAAAAAGAAGCAGAAAACTGGGGTGCCGCAGGAGAAAAAAAATTCTCACATCTTGGAGTGCCGGGCAGTAGTGGAGAAAAAAAAAGAGAGAAGAACAGTGCCTTTATGCAGGGGATTTGTCCATATTATTCAAGTTCTCTCTTTTCCATGTCTTTTTATTTATATTCTGTCATGTACTTTAATATTATGAGAAGCTAAATTCTCAACTAAGGTTGAGGATGAAGCCTCGTTAATGAATTTCAGCAGTTATTTTTTAGATATGATTTTGCCCAAAATAATGTTTAATTGAACGATTAAAATTGTTCTTGTTTTATATCAATTAATAAATAATGAATTATGGTTATGAGTTTAATCAGGTTTTTCTCATGATCTAGGATTATTTTTATTGATTGAATGTTTGGTTTATATTGTTGATTTTAAAATTGGATATCTATTGTGATTTGTTTTTTTACGGATACAATAGATGATTTGGTTTTAATTTCTTTTAAAAGCGAAGAAGAATATGCTTTAGATTTTTGCTAAGGATTTTAACGATGATATTTTTCATGGTAACAAGATTGATTTCTAGATTATCATGTAGAGTATGGGTAGAATCAATGATCAAGAATACATGTTGTTATGAATTAATGAGGTGGATTCCACAACCTTAGTTCTTTTTATCTTGATCGTTTACTGCTTTTATTATTTATTTTGTTTAGATTAATTGCATAGTTGAATTTATTTTTATTTCTGAACAACCATATTTTTCTTAAACTAGATTATGATTTATTTAGTTTAAATTTGATAGTTTTCCTACGATTATACAAGTCGCTGTGGGTTCGACCTCGCGCTTGCTAAACTATACTTCGTTACGGTTCGTGCGCTTGCGAGTACATTAAAATTTCACAAAAATTTTTTGGCGCTATTGCCGGGGACGGGTAGGAAAACAAATTAGATCCCAAACTGAATTCATTCTTATACTAGTTGTAGTTAGTTTTGTTTTATTTTGTTTTATTTTTTTTGTTATTTTATTTTTTAAAAAGGAAAAAAAAAAGAAAGAAACTTAAAATTTTGGTTTTTGGTGGTGTATGAGTACGTGGGAGCGTGATCACACCCATCGTCTTGTTAGAGTTGAACTTTTCACAATGGCAGAACACGTCGATGATACCAAGACTCTAAGAGAATTGTTTTTACCCATTACCATTAATCCTCCTTCTTGCATAGTGTTGCCTGCAACCACTGCGGCACACTTTGAGTTGAAACCCTATATTATTCAACTCCTTCCATCATTCCATGGGTTTGACCATGAGGATCCTTACCAACACGTGAAGGATTTCCTCGAAATATGTTCTACATTCAAGTTCCAAAATTTTTCTGATGAGTCGATGTGTTTTAGGCTTTTTCCTTTCTCCTTGAAGGAAAAGGCGAAAGTGTGGCTGAATTCTAATGTACCCAGATCCATCACCTCTTGGAAAATCCTTGTCACTAATTTATGAACAAATTCTTCCCTATGTCAAAGACCAATGCCCTTCGTCGTGAGATAACTGATTTCGCTCAAGAGAAGCATGAGAAGTTCTATGAGAGTTGGGAGAAATTTAAGGATTTACTTTTGAAGTGTCCCCACCATGGATTTGAAACGTAGTGTCTCGTTCAATACATTTACAATGGTTTGACTCAGTCTAATCGTAATATGATCGAGTCTATGAATGCTGGAAGCTTTTTAAATCTTACGGACAATGATGCATTTGATTTTTTTGACAAGTTGTCTGAAAATTTCCAATAGTGGGATTTTTCTAGTCGTAGGGACAAATCCTGTAATGTCCTTAAGAAAGGAGGCTTATATGAAGTGAAAGACGATGTTGATTTGAGGTTAAAAATTGATTCCCTTACTTGTAAAGTTAAGTTCTTTCTGTGAGCCAATCGGTGAATTCTACCAACTTTCCCTCTAGCGAAGGTTGTTCTTTGTGTGGTAATCAAATGCAGAAGGCCCAGAATTGTCCTTCTTTGTTATCTTTTACCGAGAGTTCAATGGAGCAAGTTAATGCTTTTAATGACTTTGGGAAGCAATCTGGAGGCCCATTTTCAGAAACCTACAATCCGGGATGGCGGAATCACCCCAATTTTTCTTGGAGGGAAAATCAACCGCTCAATCAAGGAGGGTTTCCTAATCAAGCTCATAACCAATACCCTCCTAGATTTCGTGCGCCACTTCAAAATCAATTCTCATCATCTTTTCAATATACTCCTCAATTCGTGGTACAACCAAGGCAAAAATCATCTTTGGAGGAGTCTTTTAAAGCTTTCATGCAATCAACTCAACAGGCCATTCAGGAAATGAGAAGTTCCACTCAGATGAACACCCAAGCCATTTCAAAATTGGAAAATCAAGTTGGCCAGTTAGCAACTCATGTTGGAGAAAGGGAGAAAGAAAAATTTCCCAATCAACCTGTACCAAACCCAAAAGGACAGTATGTTATCAATAATTCTTCTAGTTCTACCCATAACTAGGGCTGTAATCGAGTCGAGCGAGTCGAGCTTTAAGATTTTCAGCTCGGCTCGTTTAAGAAAATATTTAAACGAGCCGAGCTCGAGCTCGAGCCGGGCTTAGAAACCCCAGCTCAAGCTCGGCTCGTTAGACAATACCCGAGCTCGAGCTCAAGCTCGTGAGTTTTCGAGCTCGATTAAAAGGCTTTGACGAGTCGAGCCCGAACTTGATAAAAAGGCTTTTCGAGCCTTAAATAGGCCAGCTATGCTCATTTAAGACTTATCAAGCTTTAAATGGGCAGCTTGGCTCATTTAAGGCTTTTCGAGCCTTAAATTGGCAGCTCGGCTCATTTATTAAGTTATAACATATTTTAATTAATTGATTTATTAACTTAATGGTATTAGTTTAGTATATGTTAATAATATACATTGTTCATTATAATACTAATAACTTAATTTGAGACTATATTAATAGCATTGCTAAGTATATAATGATAATGAATCAATGATATAAATTATAATGATTAAACCTAACAAAGTTTTATCTTATTTCTATTATTATTTGATCTAGTGTTTATATAATTATATGACATAAGTACAATGTTCGATAACTTAAATCATATGATAATGATAATGAAAAGTATATAATGATAATGAATCAATGATATAAATTATAATAACTAAACCTAACAAATTTTTATCATATTCCTATTATCATTTGATCTAGTGTTTATATAATTATATGACATAAGTGATAAATACAATGTTAGATAATTTAAATCATATGATAATGATAATAATAAGCCAGTTTATTCGAGCCTTAAACGAGTCAGGCTCATGAGCCTTAAACGAGCTAGTCTATTTAAGCTTTAATGAACCAGGCTCACGAGCCCCTATCGAGCTTAGTCGAGCGAGTTGGGTATGTATCACTAATTAATCGAGCGGGCTTTTACAATAACGAGCGGGTTTGTATTGTACCGAGCTCGAGCTCGGGTCGAGTTTAACCGAGCGGGTATCGAGAGCGCTCGCGAACAGGCGGGCTCATTTACAGCCCTACCCATAACCAAGAGCATGTTCAATCCATTACCATCCTTAGGTCCGGTAGGTAGGTTGATAATTAGGTCAAAACTCTAGAGGATGAGAAGACTGACACCACTCAGAGTTCACAGGTTGATCATTGTCATGATAAGGAGAAGGACAATCTCACACCCACCTCAATTCCTCTCCCTGTTCGGAATCCTAGTTCTTCCCAGCCCATTGCTACTAATCCCATAGTCTGAAATTTTGTGTCAAAAGCTCCATTCCCTCAGAGATTCGCAAGACCCAACAAAGGTGCGCAATATGGAGATATCTTTGAGGTTTTTAAGCAAGTCCATATCAATATTCCATTCTTGGATGCAATCCAACAAGTGCCCGCTTATGCCATGTTTTTGAAAGATATGGTTACAATGAAGAGGAAGACCAATGTCCCTAAAAAGGCCTTTCTGACAGAGCACGCCAGTTCAGTTATTCAATGCAAATATCTTATTAAATACAAGGATCCTGGATGTCCTACAATTTCATGCAAGATAGGAGATCATGACATTAAGTGAGCTTTGCTAGATTTAGGGGCGAGTGTGAATTTATTGCCATATTCAGTCTATGTGCAATTAGGTTTGGGGGAGTTGAAACCCACTAAGATGACACTTCAATTAGTGGATAAGTCAGTAAAAATACCCAGAGATATTGTTGAGGATGTTCTTATTAAGGTTGATGCATTCTATTTTCCTGTGGATTTCATAGTCCTCGACACTGAACTTGTGCAAAATGGTAGTGGGCAAATTCATGTTATTTTGGGTCGTCCTTTCTTAGCCACAGCCATGCATTGATCAATTGTCGAAATGGTGTTACGAAGATTTCTTTTGGGAATATGACAGTTGAACTCAATATCTTTGACATAAGCAAGTAAGCATAAGAAAATGAAGATGTTAATGAGGTTTACATGGTTGAGAGTCTAGTTCATGGTACTTTCATACAGTTAAGCTATGAGGATCCCTTCGAGGCATGCATAGCTCATTTTGGAGGTACTTTTGACATTGAAAAATCAATTGAGGAGGTTAACACATTGCTACTCTTTGCCTCTCTTTTAAGTGCTAACAAGTGGCAACCAAAAGTTGTTTCTCTTCCACTTTCTTCATCACCTCCACTTCCATCTACTATAGAGCCACCAAAGTTGGAATTGAAACCATTACTTGACACTCTCAAGTACATGTTTGTGGGTTCCTCTAAAACATTACCTGTAATTATAGCTTCGAATTTGGAAGACATGCAAGAACGTCAATTGGTTAGGACACTTCAAGAGCATAAGGAAGCTATAGGGTGGACAATTGTTGACATCAAGGATATTAGTCCCTCTGTGGTTATGCACAGAGTTCACTTGGAAGAAAATGCTAAAACTTCATGGGAATCACAAAGGCGTTTAAACCCCATCATGCAAGATGTGGTTAGAGATGAAGTGTTAAAGCTTTTGGATGTGGGTGTCATTTACCCAAATTTCGAATAGTAGTTGGGTGAGCCCGGTTCAAGTTGTACCAAAGAAGTCTGGCATAACAGTGGTCAAGAATGAGGCTGATGAGTTTATTCCAACTCGCCTGCAAACGGGATGGAGAGTATGCATTGACTACCATAAATTGAATTCCATGACAAGAAAAGATCATTTTTCTTTTATAGACCAAATGTTGGAA
Source organism: Betula pendula (assembly GCA_900184695.1). NCBI lineage: Eukaryota > Viridiplantae > Streptophyta > Magnoliopsida > Fagales > Betulaceae > Betula > Betula pendula. The sequence continues at coordinate 64,265 of FXXK01001403.1, forward strand.
AGGTTAGCCGGTCATACTTATTACTGTTTTCTAGATGGTTATTCCGGTTATAATCAAATCCCCATTGCACCAGAAGATCAAGAAAAGACTACATTCATATGCACTTTTGAGACATTTACCTACCATCGCATGCCATTTGGTTTATGCAATGCTCTTGCTACCTTTCAGCAGTGTATGATCAATATTTTCTCAAATATGGTGGGACGTTTCCTGGAGGCATTTATGGATGATTTTTCTATATTTGGGTCAACCTTTGAGGAATGTTTGCACCACCTATCCTTAGTACTAGTTCGGTGTAAAGAGAAGAATCCTGTTCTTGACTAGAAAAAAATGTCATTTCATGGTACAAAGAGGAATTGTTCTTGGGCATGTCATCTTAGAGAATGGTATCGAGGTTGATAAGGGTAAAGTTGATTTAATTTCTCACCTTCCACCTCCACGGATTGTGAAAGACATTCGGTCTTTTTTAGGTCATGCAGGATTCTATCGAAGGTTCATCAAAGACTTCAGTAAGATCTCTAAGCTTTTATGCAACTTGCTTGCTAAAGATGCTCCATTTATGTTTGATGATGATTGCCTTCATGCCTTTACAAGACTCAAGACTGAGCTGACTTCAGCACCTATCATTCGACCACCTGATTGGAGTGTGCCTTTTGAAATTATGTCTGATGCATCTGATTATGCACTTGGTGTTATTTTGGGCAGCGAATTGGAAAACTTCACCATGTGATCTACTACACCAGCAGAACTCTAAATGATGCTCATACCAATTAATCCGACGGAAAAGGAATTGTTGGCGGTTGTTTTCACATTGGATTAATTTAGATCTTATTTATTGGGGTCTAAGGTTGTCGTGCATTCGGATTATGCTGCATTGAAGTACCTTTTCTCCAAAAAGGATGCTAAACCTCGTCTTATTCGATGGATTTTGTTGTTGCAAGAATTTGATCTTGAGATTTGAGACAAGAAAGGTTCTGAAAATGTGGTAGCGGACCACCTGTTTAGATTGATAGTAAAGTGTGATGATGACTGTTCACTAATTCTAGAATCCTTTCCTGATGAGCAATTGATGCATTTCTCCAAAGTACCTTGGTTTGCGGATATTGTGAACTATATTGTCACTGATCAAATGCCTTCACATTGGACAAGGCAAGATAAGTCAAAAATTTTGGCTGAGGTGAAATACTTCTTTTGGGACGATCCATACTTGTTTAAATACTGTCCCGATCAGATAATTAGGAGGTGTATTCCTAAGAATGACCAATCCAATGTCATCTCCTTTTGTCATGATCATGCATGTGGAGGCCATTTTAGTGCTCAAAAGACTTTTGTAGTGTGGATTTTATTGGCCTTCTATTTTTCGTGATTCTCATACTTATTGTGTAGCCTGTGAGCGCTACCAAAAGTTAGGGAGTATATCTCGCCGGAACATGATGCCTCTTAACCCAATCTTAATCATTGAGATGATGTTTGGGGCATCGACTTCATGGGACTTTTTCCAAACTCCTATGGTAACCTTTACATCCTCGTCCCTGTTGATTATGTTTCTAAGTGGGTGGAAGCTAGAGCTTGCAAAACTAATGACCACAAGGTTGTGGTTCAATTTATGAAAGACAATATTTTTGCTCGCTTTGGTACACTACGCGCTATTATTAGCGATGGTGGGAAGCATTTTTGCAATAGGGTTTTTGCGCAACTCAAGAAGAAATATGGTATTACCCACAAAGTAGCAACTCCCTATCACCCACAGACAAGTGGCCAAGTCGAGATATCTAATAGGGCAATCAAGAGGATACTGGAAAAGATGGTAAACCCTAATCGGAAAGATTGGTCTCTAAGGTTAAATGATGCACCGTGGGCATACCTTACAGCATTCAAAACCCTCATTAGAATGTCTCTATACAGAATTGTGTATGGCAAGGGATGTCATCTTCCTGTTGAGTTAGAACATAGAGCTTATTGGGCTATCAAGCAATTAAATTTTGATCTTGACAAGGCAGGTACTCATAGGAAACTCCAACTCAATGAGTTGGAGGAGATTCGGAATGAAGCTTATGATTCTTCCAAAGTGTATAAGGACCAAATGAAAAAAGTTTATGATTAGAACATCTTGAGGAAATCATTTGTACCTGGACAGAAGGTACTTCTTTATAATTCTCGTTTGCATTTTTTTCTTGGAAAATTAGGATCTCGATGGTCTGGTCCTTTCAAGGTTCGCACTGTTTTCCCACATGGGGCTGTAGAAATTGAGAATTCCAATAATGGTGATGTGTTTAAAGTCAGTGGCCAACGATTGAAACATTTTTTAGAATTGAAGAGTCTAGAGGTAGAAGAAGTGAATTTGGAAGATCCTGTGTGTCAGGATTGATTTTTAGATTTGTTGGAAGTCTGGTTGAAGACAGTAAACTTAGCGCTCGTGGGAGGCAACCCATTCCATTCCATGTTATTTTATTTTTATTTTTAATTTATTTTTTTCATTTTTTTTCTTGTTCCTTCTATGTGATTCTGAAATGTGTTCATGTGCTCTAATGCTTAATTCTTTGTTGATAGCACTCATGTGGTACAAGCTCAACCAGGTACTATCTTTCTTATTTTTACATCTTATACTTGTTATCAGCATGATTTTCATCTTTTTGATGTAAGAATGGACACATTGAGGACAATGTTTGATTTAGGTTTGGGGGGAACATAGTTGGTGTTTTAAATTTTTCGTTTGGTTTTGGTGTTTTAACGGCAATCCACGTGCTTGTACCAAAACCTGCCACGTGTAACTAGTTTTTTTTTTTTTTTTTTTTTTTTTAAATTAAAAATAATAATATTAAAAATCTAAAACTTAAAATTCAAATTAAAATTAAAAAAAAAAGGGGCAAGGGGTGTGTTCGGCCACCCCATGGCCCATTCGAGGGTGGCCGAACTACCTCCATGGGCAAAATAGGGATTGCCGAAACCACTCCTAGGCCAAACGGGTGTGGTCGCCCCTACAGCCAGTTTAGGGTGGTTCGACCACCTCTATAAGCCAAAATAGGGGTGGTCGAAACCATTCCTAAGGGCCTTGAGGGTAGTTTGACCCACCCTGTTTGGCCTAGAAGTGGTTTCGGCCACCCCCTATAGTCGGTATAGAGATGGTCATACCACCCTCATTTTAGCCTATGGGGTGGCTGATCTACCTCCAAGGGCCATGGGGTGGTTCGGCCACCCTCAAACCGATTGTAGGGGTGGCGAAACCACCCCCAGGCCAAACGGGGGTAGTCGAGCCACCCCTAAGGCCCTTTGGGGTGGTTTTGGCCACCCCCAAATCGGCCCTATGGGATGGTCGCCACCCTATGGGTTGGTTGCATGGGGTGGGCTGCGAGCCACCCCTTGCCCATTTTTTTAATTTTAACTTTAAATTTTAGATTTTTTTATTATTTTTCTTTATTTTCAAATTTTTATTTATTTACTTTTTTTTTTAAAAAAAATTTAGTGACATTTAGCAGGTTTTAGTGCAAACATGTGGATTGCTATTAAAAATTTTGTCGAAACATTGAGAAAGGTACCATTTGTGTCTTTACCCATAACACAAGTACCTCTACGATATGAAATGAAACTAAGGTGAAAAAAAAAGGTCAAAATTCAGGTACTAAAAAAGTATTTAACTCTAAAATATTTAGCATAAGTTTTAAATAAAAACACCCATTATTTTTGTAAAGTATAAAATATTATTTTTTGAGAAAAGACAACCATCAAACATTCGACCCTTTACCCTCAAACGTTCAATGCATAGTATAGTCATGTTATTTGTGTGTCTGCACATGTACAGAATATGTATCAAAATAGTACATCAAACGTTTGATAATGTCTGAAAAAGCATTTTTGTATAGGGGACCAGCAGCTTGCCTCCTTCCCCTATAAATAAGACACCTCGCCTTTCAGAAAAACCTATCACTTCGCGCAAAAGCTTTCAGAACCCTAGTTTAAGAGTAAGAAAGGAATTTTTGAAGGAAAAGCTCTCTTTTAAGAAGATTATCCTTCCCAAGGTAACATTAAAAAATTCACACATTTCCTTGTGTTTTATTTCACTATTCACGATATTTCTAAGTATGTTTTTACTCTTAAAGCATAGATTATAATTTAAAACCCTTTGTGTATTAACTTTCCAAATAGTTTTTGTTAAAATGCATGACCTTGTGTTTTACTTCAAAACATGTTTATTATATACTATTTTATGCTTAGGCATAGTTGTGGTAAAGTTTTGGGTAGTTTTAGCAATATTTATGCATTTTGGTCATCATTAAACGTTCCATTATTCTAAGTCAAATGTTGCATCCCCAAGACCAAACATTCGACCTAGAGCGTCAAATGTTCGATAGTGACCAGAAATGCCTAATTAGGATTTTTGGAGAGATTAACACACATGTCCTATGGTTAATGGTTTACAGCATTCTTAGCATATTGTTGGGTTATTTCACAATAATGAGAATACGAGATGTCCAGGGAATTGGATAAGCAATTAAGGTAAGTAAAACAACTAAGTTTGAAACTGCACTAATAAAAATGTGATATGTTAGTTGACTAAGCACGTTCTCTTTTATATAATGAGTTTACAAATTTTACAACATGATTATTACTATCCCTAAAAGATTAATTGCTTTTATATATATATCCCTATTTTGAAATAAATGAACAATACTTGCATGGTACGTCATGGTTCACTGGTAAGTGTGGAATGATGGCAATAACCTTACTATTATTACAAGTTAATTTTATGATCAAATAATTTATTGATGTTATGTAGGGCTTGGATCCAATGATTATAGTTTTGTGATCGGCGCATCATTTTTCGAGTTGGGTCACTATTACGACTTTGCTAGTAGTGTGGACCATTCGAAGTAGAACTTGATTGGATTGCTAAAATAAGACGGTATGTTTGTGAAATGTTCGAGTCACCAAAATTATACCAGATGTCCTTACAAGGGCATACAAACCCTACTAAAAGGGGTAATGGCTTAGGTAAACCTTACTGTTAGCATACGACATAATTCATATTATATGTACAACATATTTCCTGCATTAAAACCTAAGTATTAGATTGCTGGGACTATGCCATTCATTCAAAATAAATTTCGTATTTTTCTATGGCATAGGAATGGGGGTCAAATACACCATTTATGTAAAAATAATGCTAATTTACAGTTTCCCTAGAAATTTATTGTAAAACCATTTCATATCATTTTACTTACTAAGTCGGTGGACTTACTCAGTTACTTTCCATTTCCTATAAAATATCTCGGTATTTTACAACCATATGGATTCGATTACTTATGGGATATTTCGTGGGAATGAAGATGCCAGGAAAGCATGTACCCAGGTTTGATTATGCAGTTGTAGAGCTTTGTCCTTCATGATAGAACTGCTATTAAATAATTTATTATTAATTCACTAGATCAATTATTCTGCTGTTTACTTTAATAAATAGTTATAAGTAGCAGATTCAATGAGTTACTATTTAGCTTATTTGAATACTCTAAAAGTAAATTCCATCAGGTTAGTCAAATCAATTGACTTAATTCGGATGATTTGATGATTCTCAAACAGATGCTTTACATATTCTATTTTCAAGAGAATAGAAGTATCCCTGAGTCTTAATCAGAGTAGTTAAGGCTGAGAGATGAACTACGAATCTAATTACTAGTTAATTAAATTCTTGAGGAGTTTCAATTACATTCCTCCCTCCTTATAAAAATTTCGTCATCAAAATTACACTTAACACATACACAAGCATGCTTATCATATTTAAGAACCCACCTAGTAATCATAAAGCATACTCAAATTGCAATTTAAAGTGTAGCGTACTAGATTTACTCGAATAGGTGCGAATATCGGCTTTGCATATTCGACTCGAATTCCCATGAAGCTTTTTCTATATTATGGTTTCACATAAAACCTTCATTAACGGTATGACTTTTGCCCTCAATTGTTGCTCTTGGCAAGGTTGTACATCCAAAATGTTGTACGACTTCGTGATATACCCTTAGCAATTGTTTTAGATAGAGATTCAAAGTTTACCTCTAGATTCTGGAAAAGCTTGTATAAAGAAATTTGGACGGAATTGAAATTTAGCATCGCTTTTCATCCGCAAACTGATGGTCAGTCAAAACTGACCAATCAGATACTAAAAGATATGTTGTGAGCTTGTGTTTTGGATTTCAAAAGTAGTTGGACTTAGTATCTACGTATTAATGGAAATGTTAGGGTTGGGGGAGAATTTTTGACTTTTTGTCCCACCCGAACATTTGAAGAAGTAAGCTAAAAGTTCGATTGGAAGAGTACATCGAACGTTTAATAGTACACCATGAGCGTTCGGTTGTATGCCATGTAACACAGTCTAGACATTCAAGCTGTGTGTTAGATAGTACACCGAACGTTCAATTAAAACTTTTAAACTATTGGTCAATAGTACACCAAATGTTCGATAGTACACCCCAAATGTTCTATGACTGACAACAGTGAAAAGTAACCCCACAACTTTATTCCCTACAATCCTACCCTATAAATACCCCTCACCCTATTTCCACCCATTTGCTCAGTTTATTCATTAAATGTATGTGTGAATGGGTGATTTGGAGAAAGAATGGGCTCTTATTCTTCCAAATAAGGTAACTTTCTTATCTTATCTTGTTTTTAATAGTATTATTAGGTTGCTTATCTACTGTTTAGTTAGTTTTGCAACCTAGCTTTGAATCTCTAGTTGGTTTTGGCTTTAATATTATATTAACGTCGGATTAGTAGCTTAATGATGTTAAATGTATCATTTTTTGCATGAGCATGTTATTAAGGTTCATTACCACGTTAGGGACCATGTAATGACCTTAGGTCATATTGAAATGAGGTTTGATAGATATTTTGGCTCGAAATGGGTTTATGTCCATAACCGAATGTTCAACCCTCTCCTAGACGAACGTTCGATGTCGTGGACGAACATTCGACTTGTTCTGTTCGAAACGTTCGATGGTTAGGCAGTAAGCCTATTTTTAACATTTTAGGACTTATGGCTTGATTTAGCTCAGGGTTAGAACTAATGGTAGGTCTTTTCCTAGATTTCAAGATTGTGGAGCCTTAAGAGGACTTTGTAGATTAGCCCTACAACTCAAATAAGCAAAACTCACATGGATATTTGTTATTATTATTTTTCTCCATAGCATGAATATTTTATGCATCAAACATGCATATTTACAATTCACATGAAATACATTTTATAATAATGTGGACTCTATTTTGTGAAAATGATTGATGAGTAATAAGATGAATAAAATGATGAGTTTATAAAAACATGTATGTAAAAGACTGTGAAATTAAATTGCTTCGTATGACATGGTACACTGATAGGTGCAAGATAACGATCATGGGCTTACTATTATATAGGTTAGCCTTGGACCCAATGATTATTTGTGCACCATATACGGATGAGGTCACTACGACGACTTTGCTAGTAGCATGGGCTACTTGAGGTTGGACTCGATCGGGCTATTAGTATATGACGGTATGCGGCAATATCCAGGGCACCGGTATTATACTATAGGTCCCGCCTTGGGACAACGCCAACCCTACCAAAAAGAGGTTAAGGGCTTGCATAGCCATAGGAAATTGAACTATGACATGATTCTCTTATTATAATATATAATATATCTATATTGCATTCATGATAATCTTGTCAAATGAGGCATTATACTTTTATATTGTTGCATGTGATTTATACATTAAATATCCGAGTTCACCATTTGATAACCTATACATCATATGTATTTATATTTACTAATTAGTTGTAGACTTACACTTGTATATTATTCACTTATGAAATATGTATTGTTTTATAGATAGTTTAGTTGATGATGGATATCGAGAAACGCCAAGTTCTTTTGAAGGCATGATATATGATTTTATTGGTGATTATGAGCCCTCATTGTTTTCTTTTTTCTTTTTTTTTTTTTTTTTTTTTTTTTAAAAAAAAAAAAAAAAAAATAAAAGGGTTGGAGGGAGAGGCTGATTGTAACTATCCTACTTAGGCGTGACCATAGTAGCTCCCAATCCGCGGGGCGTCGCTTAGGAGGGGCATAGACGGTGGGAACCGCAGGCGCTCCCTCAAGACCGACCGAGCCATAGCTTAATACCCGCCCCACCAGGGTATCAATAGGATTCAAGGTGGCGAACACTAATAGGCTAAGGGATTCTCATTGCAGGAGTCAAACCCAGACCCTAGTGCATGCCCAACCACTTGAAAATTTCTTTGAAACCATTGAACTACCACCCTCATTATTTGAATGTATATATACTAAATTCTATTGCCATGATGTGATTTATATGTGCTTAATGAAAACAAGTTTTAAAGAAAATCATTTGCGAAAAGAATAAGGTTTGGAAGGAAATGTATTTTATTGATAATGCTTACGAGAATGTAAAATGAACGACTCATTTTTTTTCATATTAAAATGTAAACTGATTAGTAACATTAATTTTTAGCTAGTTCGGAAACTTGAAACCTAGCTTATTTTCATATTAAAAACACATCCAAACATGAAAAACGATATATTATGTCAACTTTGTAAATTCCTAACAAACTAGTGTAATAATTGCGTACTTAAAATTACAAAAAAAAAAAGGAAAAATGCAAAATTAGTCCCAGTGGTTGGCCTAAATTACAGATCACTCCCTATGGTATAAGAAAAAACTTAGAGGTCCCTATGATTAACCAAAATAACAAATCACTCCCTCAAGCAAATTTTCGTCAGTGATTTTAACAGAAATCGTTAGTCTGTCATATCAGACTAATAGGATGGTGCGCTATTGTTAAAATGACTGAAGTGACAGACTGATGGTTTCTGTTAAAATGATTGACAGAAATTTGCTTCAGGGAGTGATTTGTTATTTTGGCCAACCACATGGACCTTTGAGTTTTTTCTTATACCATAAGGAATGATTTATAATTTATGTCAACCACAGGGACCAATTTTACATTTTTTCCTAAAAAAAAATGAAGTAATTTGAGAAGTATTTATAGGTTCTGAAATTTTTGGTTAAGATCATGCTTAGAACATGTTTGATCCATTCAGTTTAGTTTTTGCTCTTAATTGGAAAGTGTTTTAGTCATTAAACCCAAATTTATTTAAGAAGCATATGGTGACTGGTGAGTTTGGTCCATTCAATGTATTTTGGGCCATGTCATTAGTGTTTTAGTTAGAAAAGGCCAAATTTACTTTTCTGGACATCTCCCAATAATAATAAATTTGTAGAAAGTTATATTCAATTTATATGAAGTTTTTACTTATATTTTGTATAAGTACTGAACTTTTTAATAATTACTGCTATTTTTATCATGCATTTATATGTCTTTGCGCCTTTGTTGGCAAACCTAGCCCTTGCGGGCCAGGGCGTCACACAGTACTTGTTGTCTACAAACCGGTGGGGCAGCAAGTGGGCCACCACGCGCATTTTATTTTTTTAGGGCAGCAGTTTATTTTATTTTTTTGTATATATTTGTTAGGGCATTGCTTTCTGATGGATTTTGCATAAATGACAGAAAGAGAACTGATTCTGGAGAAAGAAGCTAATTATCTGTTATTTTTATACACAAAAGGCCTTTGACTATGAAAGAGATCGACGGCGGGCAAAAACTGAAACTGCCGTTTGATACTCTTGCGTATATGTGTGTTTTCTAGAGAGAGAGAGAGGAAAGTTGACGGACGTACATATATTAATATCCAAATAAAAAGCTTCATTCAAGAAGGGCTAACAAGAATAACCTTCCTTTGTAATTTTCCTTTTTCCCTTATCTTGAATGAAAAAAAAAAAAAAGAATAACCTTCCAACTCCCATACTTTTCTTAATTTATAGCAGTAAATGACAGCTTAAGAATGAAGCTTGAAGCGCCCAGTTGATAATCAACGTACGACGCCGAACAACGGGAGCATTTTCACGTAAGTGTAATCTCCCAAGACAAAAAGACAAACTGTCAAAGTATCTAAATCCGGTAGCTAGTTTGCGAGAAAAAGAAAGGGGGAGGGGGGAATGCGTGTGAGGGTCAGCTCAATGGTCAACGAGATCGGCTGTTCAAGTTTTCAGTCATCTGATATATGGTTTTTGCGAGCGGAATAATGTATTCGGAGTTTACAAGAGAGGAATCACGAAGTGGCTTTTCTTTATAAGGTTTTCATATCATTTAACAAAATAAAAAATAAAAAGTGGGCGAAGGGGAATCAAATTTTGGATTATAAAGTTCATCAACCGAAGTATATATGATGTTTTTTTTTTCTCAATCTCTCTCTCTCTCTCTCTCTCTCATACCGCACGCACAGATCTAGAGAGAGAGAGACATATCTGTTACAGTGTAATGTACGTAGATGTCTTAAAGCACAAAGAAAGAAATTAAGTCACACTTACCTCAAAAAGCAAAAAACAATGATATAAACTAATCCAACTCCCTTACTTTTCTTTATAGCAGTAAATGACAGCTTAAGAGTGAAGCTTATGTTGATATTATTTTATGAAATTTAAGTTTTTCTCTAATTTAAAATATTTCAATTATCTTTTCGTTTGTGTTTATCTCTTTTTTTGTCATACATTGAAAAGATATGAGATTCATCTGTGCTTTATAAGAGATTGTATTTCTCTTATATTAGAATGAATTTTGAGTAGACACATGTTATTAAAGTCACTCTCTAGACGCGCGAGCTCGCACGTTTCGCATTACGCTTTAGATGCACCTAGTACTTTGCATCGTCACACAGTTAGATGTGTATTTTTCTGATATGTTCAAATGCAGTTTAATAATAGTTTTTTATTTTATTATTATTATTTAAAATTCAACTTTTAACTGTTTTTTAAACTGCTATTTCAACAGTCTTATTTAAACCGTCTTTAACTGCTTAACCAACAATTATAATTAAACTGTTGTAAACTGTTTTGGAAACTGTTTTTTAAACTGCTCTGTTGATTGAATAAAATAATGTTCTTCATATTTTTTATTCTTCTGAGATTCTCTTCTTCTGTTCTTCTGTTTTTGCTGTTACATAATTTCTTGTTTTGAGTAGTGTTCAGAATTTGCAATCTGCACATTACATTCGGACAATATTGTATCCTGAGAACAGAATTGTTGTATTCCCTTTTGCAAAACTAATTATACAAGTGGGCAATATTTGTTTAAGAGACAGATTCATATTCGCCTTACTGTCTATGAATTCAGTCATTCTCATACAAATTTTCTGCTTTCTTTAAATTCTGTAGTGCCCACAGTTTTTTATTTCTAACAGCTTATATATGTGAAATCCCAAGACAATTAAAAAGACAAACTGTGAAAGTATGATATGATTTAAATCCGGTAGCTAGTTAATTTGCAAAATAAGAGGGGGATGCGTGCGAGTGCCAGCTCAAATGGTTGAGTCGTTTAATTAATACCATGCGATCGACTATTCGAGTTTTTACTCAACTGATAAATGGTTCTTGTGAACGGAATCTTGTATCCGAAGTTTACAAGACAGGAATGAGCGAGTCACAAACTGGCCCCAACTGCTTTAAAGGGGTTTCGTGTCATTTTAAAAAAAGAAGGTGGGGGAAGGGGATCAAAGTTTGGATTATAAAGTTCATCAACCAAAGTAAGATGTTATTTTTCTCAAAGAAAGAAATGAAGTAACACTTACCTCAGAAACCACAAAACAATGATATAAACTAGCTAATTCAACACACGCACGAACGCCCAGATCATGCAATATTTCTACTAACTTGGCCTAACTGGTAGTCCTACGTACAAGAGTACTGAAGAAATCTTATTGCATACTAACATATCCATCTATCAATGCATTAAACTCATAACATCTTGTAATGTCTATTACCATGAAAGCTAGCCATCATGGTGCAGCTGGTGGATTACCATGGCCCACACCGGGGCTATGACCAGGACTTGTTGGACGAAAAGCATCACCCTCAATCTTCTTATAGCGATTTACTCTGAACCAATCAGTGGATTCAGGTTTTGGACTACTAACTGACCTTATTGCTTCTACAGACCCAAAATTTCCCTGAAGAAGAAGAACAAGGAGAAGTACCATAAATAAGGTACTTAAAATCGAAGCTGTTGATCTGTGTGCCATAGAACTCCAAGGGTAGTGTGGAATTGAAAGAAGAAGAAAAGGAAATAGTAGGAAGAGAGTGTTAACTCATGACGCTTATTACTAGTTGAGAGACTGCTATTTATGATGTTTTGTAACGGCCCCACGTGCGGCACTCTTTGACTTTCAACAACAACATAAAAATATGGGTTCTTTAATTGCACATGGAGATGTTTGAACGATATTAATGAAATATAGGAAAGAAAGAAGACAAGCGTGGAATATTTTCTATATATAGGAAGGATAGAATTTTATGACTCGATCGTTCCAATTCAAAGAACTTTCTGATCACAGCCCTTCATTGGAATGCAATACAAAATTTTTTCTATATTATGATTAGACAACACCAAGAACACTTTGCTTTAACACTAATTAATTTCTGTTTTGTTAATTTAGATCACTGAAGTAAGTTTTTTATAAAGAAAATGCTTCTTCCACTAAGCTTATTAGGGATTTGTTAAAGCCACTGTTTTCTTTTCCATCTTTCTTCATGAGGATCTGTTATTTGCATGTCAAGGTTTATTGCGCCTTAGTTATTTATTACATTGTCACTTTGCTTGAACAGAAAGGCATCTATTGTATCGCAAAAGTACTTCTTTTGTTACTTTTGTCTGTGTTGTGTATGAGAAAAAGAGACGGGAATGATTAGACAGTAGTGTACTGAGAGCTGGGATGTCATATTAGGACAACTCAATAAATTTTGAGGCTTAATGGCGATAAATTTAGATAAAGCTTTTTATATATATTCAAATATTTAATTAAATAATTTTAATTTTAAATCATTCCCTTTATCACTTTTTACTTTTAATATTTTTCAAATGACATGCATAATTGATTTATGCTATGAGACATTAATTTCAACATATGACATATTTTGTGTTGAGATACATATAGTTGTTTTAGGAAAATGCTAGAATATCTACTCAAATCCTTCTCTCATCCTTCTTAATATCACTATCACCATTGAATAGATGAGTCCTACACATGGGACCTATATAAATTTATAGATCCAATGGTAATGAAAATATTTAGAATGATGAAAGAAGAATTTTGGTAGATATTCTAGTATTTCCTTCTTTTTATGTATAAGTTAATTTGCACAAAACAAAATCTACCTTATTTTAAAAATTATTTTAATAAACGAACTTAGACAACATGTTGGTTTTAAATATATTCAAGAGAAATTAGGAGTTTAGTTACTGCTTTAAAGGTGTCATTAATGTGACTTTCCATTTTTTTTTCTTTATCTTTTTCCAAAAGTCTCGATATTTTCAGATTCAATTCTTTATGATTATTTTTATCATAATTGGGGCTTTAATTTAAGAGTATTGACTAATTTTTTTGTCATAATTGAGGCCTTAAAAATTGTTTTTATAAAATGAAACTTAATTACATTATTACTATTTAAGGCCTTATGATAATTTTTACCATAATTTAGGCCTTAATTTAAGAGCATCGACCAACTTTTTTTGTCATAATTGGGATCTTAAAAGTTGTTTTTATAACAGGAAATTTAATTACACTATTACTATTTGAGGCCTTATGATTATTTTTATCATAACTGGGGCCTTAAAAGTTGTTTTTATAAAATGAAACTTAATTACTCTATTACTATTTAGGCCTTCTAATTATTTTTATCATAATTGAGACCTTAATTTAAGAGTATTGACTAACTTTTTTGTCATAATTGGGGCC
>FXXK01001403.1:78617-104206 GCA_900184695.1 Betula pendula
AAAAAAATTAAAAAGAGTCAAAACGGTGGTGTTTTGATTAAAAAAAATTATAAACTTTCAAAACGATGTCGTTTTGGTTAAAAAAAATAAAAAAAAATATATATGTGGGTTCGGTTAATTCGGTTAACCGATAAAATAAAATTTATACCGATTAACAGATTTAACCAAATTTTGGTATAGATTTTTATACCGACTACCGAACCGATAACAGTCGATTACGGTTCGGTGGCGGTCGACAAGCAGTCGACAGACGGTTAATTTGCCCACCCCTAATTACACTATTACTATTTGAGGCCTTATGATCATTTTTATCATAATTAGGGCATTAAAAGTTGTTTCTGTAAAATAAAACTTAATTACACTATTACTATTTGAGGCATTATGATTATTTTTATCATAATTGAGACCTTAATTTAAGAGCATTGACTAACTTTTTTGTCATAATTGGGGCCTTAAAAGTTGTTTTTATAAAATGAAACTTAGTTACACTATTACTGTTTGAGGCCTTACGATTATTTTTATCAAAATTGGGGCCTTAAAGTTGTTTTTATAAAAGGAAACTTAATTACACTATTACTATTTTAAGGCCTTATGATTATTTTTATCATAACTGAAGCCTTAATTTTAGATTATTGACTAACTTTTTTGTCATAATTGAGGCCTTAAAAGTCATTTTCATAAAATGAAACTTAATTACACTATTACTATTTGAGGTCTTACAATTATTTTTATCATAATTGTGTGCTTAAAAGTTGTTTTTATAAAATGAAACTTAATTACACTATTACTATTTGAGACCTTATGATTAATTTTATAATAATTGGGGTCTTAATTTAAAAGCATTGACTAACTTTTTTGTCATAATTGGGGCCTTAAAAGTTGTTTTTATAAAATGAAACTTAATTACACTATTACTATTTGAGGCGTTATTTTTTTGGGGCCTGGTGATTGCCTAATTTGCCTAAGCATTCAACCAGCCTTGTGTCATATAGCATTTATGTCACTCTAATGTGAACAATATGTTTAACTAGTAAAAATGGATTGAGGTCCCTTGTAACTAATTGAAATTGCATGAACTTGCAAATCAAAGGATTCAGACTGTTTATTCAAAAAGAACGGAATAGATTGAGTCACGTCAACAATAAAAATAATGAAAAGTAAAAATCAAAAGAAGGAAATGGATGGCCAGACCACCTCTTAAGGTGGTCGGCCACCCCCAGAGTTATTGGCCAACCACCCCCTCACCCTCAAATGGGTGTAACATCTAAGAGTCAGGTTGGGGAAGGTCAACAACCCAAAGATGGTGGCCGCCCACCCCTCAAAAGATCGGGGGTGATCGGCCATACCATTGGAGTGGTTAGGGTGGGTCAACCACCCAAAAGCCAAAGCAGTGGTCGATTTTTCCTATTAAATTATTACTTGTCCCAAAAGCTTAAGCTGATAGAAAGAAGTAAATTTATTCATTTAATTAATACTTTAACATTCTTCCTCATGTGTGGGCTCAAACTCACTTTTAATAGGTGAGGCTTAACACATGAAATATTTAATTGAAATAGGGGGTGAAATGATGAAGTTAAGGTTCGAACTCAGAACCTTTGGTTCTAATACCATATTAAATCATTACTTATCTAAAAATTTTAAGCTAATATAAAAAAGTAAATTTAATCATTCAATCAATACTTTAATACCCCTCATATCCTTTAAGGGTGGTGGTCAGCCACCCCAAGGGTGTGTTGGAATGGATCAACCACCCCCATCAACCTTTGAGGGGGTTGATCGGCCACCACAAAGGTGTGGTTCGGGTGGGCCGACCACCCCTCGCTTGTTGACGATGGTGGTTGGCCACCCTAAAGGTGCGATGAGACAACCCTCGTGCCCTCGAGTACCACCCTTAAACCCTCAATGGGTGGTGCAACTATCGTTGAGCTCTTAGAGGGTAGTGTGACCATTGGCCCCCAAGCCCTCAAGTCCATTCGTAAACCCTTTAGGATGGTCGTACCACCTCCCAGGACCTCGAGGGTGGTGTGACTACCTTTGATGGCTTAAAGGATTTTCAATCAGTCCCTTAAAAGATAAAACGATGGTTGGCCATTCCTTTAAGAGTGGCTGTTAACTTTAAGGAATTGTTCAACCACCCCTCTACTAATATTGATTTTTGTTTTGTTAAGTTAAACGGGATAGATGCTAGGAATTGATGCTAGGAATTGCAAGCACCTGTACTTTGAAATGTGCTTTTTTCTTTTTTTTTGGTAAGGAATTGTAATTTTTGGTAATGATTTATAGTTGTAATTTTGGGGTGAAAAAGGAAACAAAATGAGTAATTGGAAAGGAAGAAATATGAGTGAAAAATTGTGACTTGATTCGAGGTAGTCAACGTCCAAGAAACAAAATAATTAAGTGGTATTCAAAATCAGCATATTCTATTCATTATGGACCTTTTAAATAGCTATTACATTCGAACAAAATTCCCAATTATTTGGTCCTAATTACTAATTAACTAAAGTAACAAGAACCAACAAAGGGACTAACGGCCCAACAAACTAACTTCTACAACTATATGATTCAGTTGATTACATGGCAATATAATCCACATGGAAGTACAAGTGGCACTCCCCCGTGTCAAGCACGTGAGCAATATTA
Organism: Betula pendula; assembly: GCA_900184695.1. Lineage (NCBI taxonomy): Eukaryota > Viridiplantae > Streptophyta > Magnoliopsida > Fagales > Betulaceae > Betula > Betula pendula. Next base: position 81,258 of record FXXK01001403.1, read on the forward strand.
TCCCACAAGCAATCCACAGGCTAGCTTGTTCTGACGTGCACTTTTTGTCTTTTCCTTTGTTTTCTTCCCAGTAACAGAAAATCTCTCCTTTATTCATTTGTAATTTTTTTTTTCTATTCCTTTATTCATTTGTATTTACTTTATCCAATTAATTATTTTTATGCCTTAAAACATTATTAACTTACACCACCTTTAATTCCCTTCCCAGAAAAGAGTAAAAACTAGAGGACAAGATTTTTCACAGCATCCAAAGACGCGCATACGTACAGAGAGAGTTGATAAGGAGATGATAAGAAGATGATATATGGGCTTTTAACATCATGGCTAAAAGAGATAAAAGCAACTCCTCTTTTCTCTGTGCACTTACACTAGCATGATAATTGGTTCAGTGATTGAGTTCCAGCAGATATGCTCATAGCTAGGAAACTTTTCTCCCATTCTTTTTTTTTTGGGGGGGGGGGGGGGGGTGTTATTCAAATATATTAAACGTTATAAGAAAAAGATTTTGTACTGTCATTTAACTGGAACAACAATCCATTTTGTTTACCCCTAATGGCTTCTCATTTATCTTTGAATAGGTTACGACAAATCAACTATAAATTAAAGGTTAATGTTGGGAAATGAACCAACGGTTATACAAAGAAGGCCAATTCCACGTAATGACCCGGCCAGTTGCGATCGGAAACGCCCTTTTAGCCCTAATCGCCCAAGAAACCGAGTGCAAAGAGCGTTTGACCATTGCCTTTTTCTCGAGGGCGACAGCCAACATGCGAGTGCAGTTAGAAGACATGTCGACACATTTCTTTAAAATCAAGCATTTAAGGCAATAGCTCTTATTAGCTATCATGTGGATTTTTTGCTGTTCTTTAAGCTATCGAATGTCAGGAAAAAATAGTACTTAACATGTCAAAATATGTTCGTTCTTTAACTCCACTAATGTCCTCCGGTATGAACAAATGAAGTCATTTCAAATTTACGTAGGCACAAGTAAAGGGTCTTGTCCCATGTCACCTCATGACTTGGATTAAAGGATTTGCAGGACAGAAAAATCAAGTTCATTAATGTTGAAACCATCCTATAAACAGGAAGGGAAGAGGCAAAGGTGAGTATTTGATACTTTTCTAGGAGAAAGCATGATACACTTTCTTTCAGAATAACTTAGACATTAGAACTATTTTTCGTCGGCCCACTATAACAAGCTCCTTTATCTCATTGCTTTCTATTTTGCAGGACGTGTCAACACCTCCTCCATATATCGGTTCAGAGGTCAAGGTATTTCACTGGCCACAAACTGTCTCAAACAGTCAACATTAATATTCAATTGAGTTGGAATTTGAGTAGTTTTTATCATTGAATAATCAGGTGTAACCTTGGCAAAACCGTATGTACCTGGTGCACATCCCACGTGATCTCAACTTATGTGGCGCCACTGAACAGCAAGAAATATTAATAAACAATATAATCTCCACCGCCTTGGAATTCTTCTTTTCCACTGAATAACCATTAAAAGAGATCAGAATTAATCATTAGCCCGTGATCTGTTGTCGGCTTCCACTTCAGCACTAGCTTTTATATGCACAAAATGTTCCTTTTTTCGCACTGGCTAGATAATTAAAAAATTAAACAATTTGGGTAGCCTCCAATCATCATCAATATAAACCTCTTCCTTTCTTTGTTTAAGAAACCTATCCTAAAACCCTAATATGGAGAGGCCAGGAAGAGATCTCATGAACCCACCCGATTTGGAAGAGATCTTCCATTCCATTTCCTAGTATTCGTAGGCCACATTCAGCACCATGTGCTGTTATCAATTGGCCGGCTTTGTTGCCATTGCAGATAAATTTTAAGGGGAAAAGAATAAAGAAATGACTAGGTGTCGAGACGAGGATTTCTCTTTTTTCCATTATAATATTCTCTCTCTTTTTTCTTTTCTTTTTTTGTTTTTTGTTTTTTGTTTTTTGTTTTTCATATCATAATATTCTCTTATTTAAACTACACTTCCGCTTAATTTAACGTAAGCCAATCGAGTAGCCCACCAGAAATCTGCAAACCTAGGTTTCCTGAACTTCAACTTTACAACAAGGCATTATATTTTTTGTAGAGGAACTTAAAGAAAGTATTTTTCGTAAATCCCGTTATCTAACAAACTTGGTCACTTTAAGGGTTGATCACGTAAAAATCTGGCACCCTCTTTTCCCATGATTTTACTCTCTGCTTCAATTTCTAGCTTATCAAAACTTCAGTTGCAAAAGTTTCCAGTATTTTGTGTTGATTATTTTTCTCTTCTGTTTTGAAAAAAAGCCGTGTAATCCATGCAAAATATGGTACTACAATGTTGTAATTACACTCTAGTGTTTATTTAATAATAAAAGAGATCATTTGACTTCTTATAATTGTATTTGACCCCTCCATAAAATATTCATAGTGAACTAAAGTTAAATTAAATTTACTATCTCTTTATTCCTTGATTGAGTCCATGATTTAATCTCTTCATTATTCTTATATAAACTTGAAATAACATTTCATGATATATATTTTATTTTAGCTAGTAATTAATTCCTTACTAAAATTATCAGGTTTAAGACTCATAATAATCAATTCCTATTAAATATATCTCAATGGGATATTTCTTATTAAAGAGATCATGGATTCCATCTTGAAGATTAGTTTTTCTATAATGCTACATGTGATTATCCAATGCATTGAAATTTTGATAAAAAAAGATCCAATTTGTAAATATATTGAAGTGACATACACTTCACATTTGATATCATATTCCTCTCAAGATTGAAAGTCAACGCTATAAGCAATTATTAGTTCAAGTTATTCAATTAACTATAATTTATAGAATAATAAGTCATGTGGTCTAATTCAATATATTTCAGATACACTAACATATCAATCAGAAGTACTCATTACTTTCATGATCAAAATAGATCATCATGATTGATATGTTACAGTTATCAGATGAAATGTCATGGCCAATTTCATCACAGACTACAAACTAAGGTTTAAAAGTCACAAGGAATTGATTTAGATATCATGTGTATTAATCTCATCGATAATACACCTAAACCACATACAATATGACTTATAAACTACATACATCAAATGAATGTGGAATGCTCAATGTTCTGTTCATCGCAAAAAATATATAAACTTTATTAATAACCAAAATGTCATTCAAAAAACTTGGATTTTAGGGCCCTAAACCTAACTTAATAATATAAGAAGGCATCTCTCAGTTAGCTCAAATGATTGAGTCGTTTAATTAATACCTCGTGATCAACTGTTTGAGTTTTTATTCAACTGATCATGAATGGTTCTTGCAAACGGAATCTTGTATTTGAAGTTTACAAGACATGAATGAGCGAGTCACAAAGTGGCCCCAACTGCTTTAAAGGGGTTTCACGTCATTTAAAAAAAAAAAAAAGGTGGGAGAAAGGGGATCAAAGTTTGATTATAAAGTTCATCAACCAAAGTAAGATGTTATTTTTCTCAAAGAAAGAAATGAAGTAACACCTACCTCAGAAACCACAAAACAATGATATAAACTTGCTAATTCAACATACGCAGATGCAGGAACACCCAGATCCTGCAATATTTCTACTAACTAGCTTGGCCTAACTGCTCCTACGTACAAGAGTACTGAAGAAATCTTATTGCATACTAACGTACATATCCATCTATCAATGCATTAAACTCATAACATCTCGTAATGTCTATTACCATGAAAGCTAGCCATCATGGTGCAGCCGGTGGATTACCATGGCCCACACCGGGGCTATGACCAGGACTTGTTGGACGAAAAGCATCAGCCTCGATCTTCTTATAGCGATTTACTCTGAACCAATCAGTGGATTCAGGTTTTGGACTACTAACTGACCTTGTTGCTTCTACATACCCAAAATTTTGCTGAAGAAGAAGAACAAGGATAAGTACCATAAATAAGGTACTTAAAATCAAAGCTGTTGATCTGTGTGCCATAGTACTCAAAGGGGTAGTGTGGAAAGAAAGAAGAAGAAAAGGAAATAGCTAGTAGGAAGAGAGTGTTAACTCATGACGCATGTTACTAGTTGAGAGACTGCTATTTATGATGTTTTGTGACGGCCCCACGTGTGGCACTCTCTGACTTTCAACAACAACATAAAAATATGGGTTCTTTATTTGCACAGGGAGATGTTTGAAAGATATTAATGAAATATAAAGGAGAAAGAAGACAAGGGTGGAATATTTTCTATATATAGGAAGGATAGAATTTCATGACTCGATCGTTCCAATTCAAAGAACTTTCTGATCACAGCCCTTCATTGGAATGCAATACAAAATTTTTTCCATAATATGATTAGACAACACCAAGAACACTGAAGTAAGTTTTTTTTATAAAGAAAATGCTTCTTCCACTAAGCTTATTAGGGATTTGTTAATGCCACTGTTTTCTTAGGCCACATTCAGCACCATGTGCTGTTATCAATTGGCTGGCTTTGTTGCCTTTGCAGACAAATTTTAAGGGGAAAAGAATAAAGAAATGACTAGGTGTCTAGACGAGGATTTCTCTTTTTTCCATTATAATATTCTCTCTCTTTTTCTTTTTTTTTTCTTTTTCATACCATAATATTCTCTTATTTAAACTACACTTCCGCTTAATTTAACGTAAGCCAATCGAGTAGCCCACCAGATATCTGAAAACCTAGGTTCCCTGAACTTCAACTTTACAACAAGGCACTATATTTATTTTAGAGGAAAATAAAGCATTTTTCGTAAATCCCGTTAGCTAATAAACTTGGTCACTTTAAGGGTTTTCTTTTTTTTTGTAAGTGGTCACTTTAAGGGTTGATCACGTAAAAATCTGGCACCCTCTTTTCCCATGATTTTACTTTCTGCTTCAATTTCTAGCTTGTCAAAACTTCAGTTGCAAGAGTTTTCAGTATTTTGTGTTGATTATTTTTCTCTTCTTTTTTGAAATCCATGCAAAATATGGTACTACAATGTTGTAATTACACTCTAGTGTTTATTTAATAATAAAAGAGATCATTTGACTTCTTATAATTGTATTTGACCCCTCCATAAAATATTCATAGTGAACTAAAGTTAAATTAAATTTACTATCTCTTTATTCCTTGATTGAGTCCATGATTTAATCTCTTCATTATTCTTATATAAACTTGAAATAACATTTCATCGAATATATTTTATTTTAGTAATTAATTCCTTACTAAAATTATCAGGTCTAAGACTCATAATAATCAATTCCTATTAAATATATCTCAATGAGATATTTCTTATTAAAGAGATCATGGATTCCATCTTGAAGATTAGTTTTTCCATAATGCTACATGTAATTATCCAATGCACTAAAATTTTAATAAAAAAAGATCCAATTTGTAAATATATCGAAGTGACATACACTTCGCATTTGATATCATATTCCTCTCAGGATTAAAAGTCAACGCTATAAGCAATCATTAGTTCAAGTTATTCAATTGACTATAATTTATAGAATAACAAGTCACGTGGTCCAATTCAATATATTCTACACACACCAACATATCAATCAAAAGTACTCATTATTTTCACGATCAAAATAGATCATCATGATTGATATGTTATGTAACGCCCAATAATTTTAATTAAGGATTAAAAATCATCTTAAAAATCAAGGGTAAAAAGGTAATTAAAAGTAAAAAAAATAAACACTTCGAAAACGACTTAAAAATGAAAATTTGCCTTGAGTGTCCGGACGGTAGTTTTACTACAAGAAAAATGACTTTTAGCATTGACATAGTCGACGCTGTTGATAAATAGCGTCGACGGCTCGACGCTAAAGAGTTCATGCTAAAACTCCGACGCAAATGAGTAGAAAATGGTCTTTAGCGTCAACGTCAAAAAGTCGACGCTGATGATCATACAACAGCGTCGACAACTATTGACGCTGAAGACTATTTCGTGTTGATGCTAAAGAGTTTTGACCAAACACTAAGTCGACGCTGTTGGTTAATTATCAGCGTCGACTAAGAGTCGACCTTGATGATAACCCAACAACGTGGAAGTTTTGGTGACGCTGAAGACTACTTTTTGTCGATGCTAAAGGGTTTAGAACAAAGGCAAGGTCGACGCTGATGATTAATTATCATCGTTGACTATGAGTCAACGCTGATAATGGAAAATTAGATCAGCTTAACAGCGTCGATATTGATGATGGAGTATCAGCATCGACCTAAGGTTGATGCTGATGATGGGGTGGTAGTTTATTAGCGTCGACATTAGTCGACGCTAATGACCGAGATAGTTAAAAAAAAATACATTATCAACATCGACTTCTGTCAAAGTCAACGCTAATAATGACCGAGATAGCAAAAAAATAAAACATTATCAGCATCGACACTGATAATGTTTTTTTAAAAAAAATTATTTATATAATTTCAAAGATGCAATAATGTTAACATGCACAAAGAAACAAAAGGTGTTGGAAACAAAAGAACAATGCAATATCTATCACAACCTATAAGTACATGAGAAAGTAATTGTGTTACTGAACAAATAAAAACTAATTACTTATTTCCAACTCAACAACCCTAAATTTGGCAAAGCAAAAAACCTAAAAAAGGTACATTCATAATTTATAGACAAAAATGAGCAAGAATATGAAATAAAACCACATAGGATCAATTCATATACAGAAATGGTAGTATCATGTATCCTCCAATAAACCACATGAAAAAAAAAAAAAAAAAAAAAAGGTAGCCCTCAAACGAAGCTATAAAACAGGTGTAACCAACAACAAACAAACTCAAGCCATTCTATCTCTATCCTCATTTTCTAGGCCAAGGGCATATGTAATCTAGAGTCCATACATCATCTTTGTTTTATGCCACGGGTAGTATCACATTGCTGCCCTCACAGCTCCTCTTGCAGCCTCTCGCCTCACCTGTCCAGCTTTACCACTGCCTCGGAAATACATTTAAACTTGCTACAAACCAAATAATTAAAAAATAAAAAAAAAAATGTGAGAAGAAAAGAAAGAACTAATGCGCATATGCTTTTCAGATTTTAGGCCAGGTGAACAGTACTATAAGTTTGACCTGAAGAACCCAAATGCTGACTACTACTTCAAGACAGAATAGTCCAAATCCAATGAAGTAGAAGATCTACAAGAAAATAAAGATCAAGCCTCGGCAATAGAAAGAAATAAAGGGGTAGAGCTCATGAAAGTTCAATCAATGAACTGCTCAATTCTACTAAAATGAGGATACTTTTGAATTAGATAAATGACATTATATAAGATATATTTTGGCACAAGCATCCTTACCCCAGACAAGGGATGGGAGCTCACAACATCTATTGCAGACAGAATGCCTCTATTACAAAAAGTACACAACATAAAACCATCAGCAGCACAAGGGGGAAAATATTCCACACTTCTTTTAAATAAAAAATGTTTTATGGTATACATATGTCTCTAACAGCATAACAAAGGCAACAACCAACCATTTTTTTTTAATTTGAAGCATATGGTAGGAAAAAAAAAAACAAATAAGCGTGAGAGAAATGAAATTAAATACCCAATCTGTTTGCATGCAGTATGTGCACTTCGAACAAAAGAAAGATAAATGATTTCCTAAAGAGAAAACTTAAAAAGTTTCTAAAGGAACATACGTGAAAGATTTTCCTTTGAAAAATATAGGAGGAGCAACCGCAGCTACTATGCAGAAGCCAATGTAGACTGCGGCAGAAGAGAATAGAATAAGACAAATTAGGCGTCTTTTGATCCTTAACTTCAACAGAATAATTGAGTAAGGAATATAAGAAGTTTACCATATAAAACATGAAAAACCATCCAAAGTTAATGGCACTGTCTTTCCTGCAAGAGAAATAAAAGAGACTTCAAACATACTATACAAATCAACAATTATATAGCTTGAAAATATGAGTATTTTTTTTCTACTTCGTTCCTTTTGCATTGGTAAATGGGCAGATGCATGCATAAACACTACTTTTCAGAAGAACATATTATCTAAGTTGTTCCAAGAGAGATATACACCTTACGGTCACAGATATGTATCTCTCTTAAAATTCTTCCATATATCTATAAGTATCTGCACCCATCTAATCAAATTAGTTCTTTGTGGAGATAACCACATACTATTCATGTTAACAGTGAGGTTTCACCATAACAAAATTCATTAGGGGTCTTAGTTGGTGTCATCGAAGTCTCATATGGCGTCCAAGCCTCAAAGAAAGATTTCTTACAATTATAAACGACTAAACAATTAGCATTTCTACCTATAGGAACAGCTAACTTTAGGAAATCATGGGGGATAAGTACCTAAAAGCACAATAAAGAGGCCAATACCACAATGCATAGGCTCCAGGAACCCCTGCAACGAAATAGATGATGGCTAGGAACCAAATTTTTACTCCTACAACCAAAAAGAAAGCAGGATCAAGGTTCATCGAATTTAACATATCAAGTTTGTAATGAAGATGTGGACATATTTCTAAACTCACCTGCTCCCTAAATCCACGCCGTAGTGATAGTAATAACATTCCAAGTAAGGCACAGAACAATTCCTGCGTAACATAAACCATCCATCACTGGCTTAGCTCAAAATATATATTTTATGTATAACACCTCTAGAAAGGTCATCATGTCACATATAAACCTGATATGCAATTTATCTTACAACCACAATTTCACATTTTCAAAGATATATAACTGTATCCAAATGTAACATAAGATATTAGTTACATAAATCAACTGCACAATAAACCAGTATAATTACTAATAAAAAAACAAAACAATAAACCAGTCGAATTAATATAATTTTACAAGGATAAAGCCAACCCCTTCCCCCGCCCCTTCTTTCTTTTCTCCCCATACAACAAGTAGAGCCAACCCAACTTTTCCAACATAAAAAGATTGATGTAACTGGTGATCATCACATAAATACGACATAAAACTGCTTGTAAGTAGCAGATTGAATGACATAATTAACTATGTTGTAAACACAATAACTATAGAATCAGGCAAAGGCTGACCTACGTAAGAATTAATGTTGAAAATGCAGTATACAACAATTTTTGTAGATGAAATGGTACTTCATTTGCAATATCATAATGGTTAATAGGACAAAAAGGAGGCCAGTTCTTCTCTTCAAGAACAATTCCAGCTGCAGAACAAAAGGGAGAGCTCTAACTATAAAATTTGTGGCCAAATTATGAAGAAGAATAACTTTTCAAGGAGTTAGAACTGGTACAAAGTTTACTGATCAGCAATTGAACAAACAAATTGATAACATAAACAGCAGGTTAGTGCACTCAATATGGATTATATTTGATCGCATCTAAATGCAAACTGGGTCTGAATGTAACCAAAAACACAATGGATACTCCAAGTAGAAAGAGAGAAAAATAATAAACAGGCAAATGACAAAGCAAAGGACCAACTTCGCCCAGCCCAAAAATGAAAATTTCAAATATAAGCAAGCAGATAAAGAACCTTGTGCAGTAGCATCTTCTTTCCGTTTTACTTCCTGCATAGCACCGAAAAAGCTGAGAACCTCGGACTGCATTGCCTATGTTTCTCTCTTGGCATCTTGCATACACTTAGAAATAAAATTGAGAAAGATATTTATACTCCCTTGCATTGTTTACTCAAGGTTTTGGGACCTTGATATTTATAGCCCAAATTTACTCAAAGTTGTATACTTGGCTGAACTAAATTCTAGCAACTAAATTACATCAAAATTTATTTTAGTTCCTAATTTACTCAAAATTCCAGCAACTAAATTTTTTCTAGTGCTGTGCATGAGAATTCTTGGGAATTCTAAAAGCAATAGGAAAAAAACAAAATTTTTATTTTTAAGTCACATTGGTAATTATGAAGGGATCAAAGACAATATGCTAGAAAGACATTTTACTTTGGGAGAAAATATAAGTAACCTCATAAAAGCTTTGATTAGTAAAATATATATATATAAAAAAAAAAAAAAAAAAAAAGATATAAAGATCGTCTTGTCATGTAACATGGTAATTGGGAACTAGAATGAGTTCCAATAAAGCTTTGGCCGTACCACAATGTACATGATCAGAATGACCATTCTCATGTATGTGAGGAACATTCCAGCAACTAAATTTTTTCAAGATAAATCAAATCTCACTTGTGGTAGCAAGTGCAAGCATGAACATAAGATAGCATTCACTGTCTAATGAATATTTATTTCTAGTGCAACTAATTAAGAGTTATAGGGATCACTAATTTTCTTTTCCTGGTTTATTGGAGCCCAATTACATCTAAGGGGAGATTTCAAACAAAGCAATATAAGTCTTTTGAAGAAAATAAGATATTTTGCAATGATTAATCATGCTTTTTGAAGAAAATAAGACATTTAGATTTTAGTTACATATATAAAGGAGTTAAAAACCTAGGTTCCAAGAAGCTCAGACAGTCTTGGAACAAGACACTTCAAACTATACTTAGGTGTAACACCCTTTGGGCAGCCCTGTAAAACCACAATCCAAGTTCAGACAAATTCATGAGTTACCAGTTGCAATTATTAAATCATGATACGTAAAAAATAAAAAAAAAAGGCAGAAATTCACACAATGACAAGCACTAAAATCTAGTCATGTCAATATTTTAAGTAAACAGGACACTAAAAGTAAAAGAGAATTGACAATATGCACCATTGCTCAAGCTCAATCTAATGATACAAATGCACAGCTCTAGAACATGACCGAACTAATAATCCCACTGAAAATTTATTAAGCTACCAGGAAGAAGACACCATAGAGTTTGCTAAACATAAACTTGGCAATATTCAATTTAATTACCATCAAAAGCAATGAGCATGGACCAGTTTTTATCAAGATGCATATCATATTTTATGAATATAATATTTAACTTAACTGGTAGAAGTTCAATGTAACTGCAATCCAGAAATCAGCAGAGAAGATCTGTAGCTCTAATTGGTGTAACAGTCGTCACTGCTGGTTTACTTCAAACAAGATAGCTTTATTGATCATCCTGTGACACTCGTTCAAAATCAACTTTTTGCACCAAACAAAAAACTGCACAAAAAAGATTAAGTTACAAGAAAAGATCCATGGTTAGTATGAATGCACCCATTCATCCAGGATGAAGACTAAGGCATACAATCCAGTATCATAATTCTCTTGCAAAATAGAAAAGAGTTTTCCCTTTCAACAAAGGCAAGGTCATGCAAAATCACTTTTAGGACTCCAGACTTGCCAAGTAAAACTACATTCTACAGAAAAATAAGGACAAAACATTGATGTGAAAGTAATCAAACTACCCAATCTTGTAGAATACATAAATGAAACATCAGACAAGAATGATACCGTTGTTACAATTCAAGATCAAACACATCGAAAAAGACTCATCAAACGGATAAAATCCATTCAATGCCTCAATTGACAATTAATTCCACAGAAAATGTAGCAAGACAACCCTGTTTTTCATAATCCAGGAATGCCCACAAAAAGTCAACGTATGCAAGAGCTAACATACCAAAGCAGTCAAATCTGTCATAATTCAGATTAAATAAATTTAAAACCACAATTCATATCACCAATTCACTGAAAGAAAATAAATTTCAAAAGAATTAATGAATAGTGACTCAAACATTGAGAAATCAAAGTATAGAAAAAAGAGAATGCAAATTCTGAGAGCCATAACTAAAAAACCAAATGGGTAGCCAGAAAAGCTTCAGAAATCACCAAACACGAACAAAATAGAGACCCACGGCCAATGGGTCTAGTTGTGACCCATGGCCGTGAGTCACAACTAGACCCGTGACCCACGGCGGGGTCACCACCGGACCCCACCGTGGGTCACGGGTGACCCATGGCCAGTGGGTCTAGTTGTGACTCACTGCGCCAGTGGGTCTAGTTGTGACCCACTACTGTGGGTCACCAGACCCACAGCCGTGGGTCACAACTAGACCAGTGACCCATGGCGGGGTCACCACCAAACCCCACCGTGGGTCACACACATGGGTGACCCACGGCCAGTGGATCTGCCGTGGGTCACAAAAGATATAAAATCGTGGGGGAGAAGGCTTACGGTTGCAGGTGGGCGGCGGTGGTTGCAGGTGGTCAGCGGCAAAATGTAAAGGGGAGAGAGTTTGAGAGAAAGAGAGATAGAGAGATGGAGAAGTATGCGTGAGAGAGAGTTTGGAGTTTGACAAAAAGAGAGATAGAGAGATAGAAGTATGCGTGAGGTTCAGAGAGAAGATAGTTGAAAAAAAAAATTTGGGCAAAATTCAAGCTAAAACGATGCCGTTAAGGATATTTCGTGTGAAATTTTGCTTAGCGCCATATGCTCCCGCTTCTTTTTGCACCATTGGCGCTAATAAATTACTATCAATGTCGACTATGGTCGATGCTGATAATAAATTATCAGCATCGACTTAAGTAAGTCGATGCTAATAGTATTTTTTAATATTTTATTTCTTTTGGCCTTCAAAACAAATTATATAAGCTGATACTAATTTTTTAATAGTATTAGTAAGTTTTCCTATTCTTCCCTATTTTATATTTTTATTTAATATATATACACAATTTTGAATATATAATTATATTATTTATTTTCAATCAATTTTGTATTTGACTTGGATAATTTGAGTATAGAGCATTCGAGAATAATTATCTCAGTGAAGACGGAAAATCTTCAACACTCATCATCTTACATGATAGTACCTCTACTTTGTGAGAAAGATGGAAGATCTTCGGTTATGAAATTGTTATGAAGATCTCTAATGACTAAGAACTAAATGTAGTCATTTGATCATATCATGATCAATCGAACTAATGAATTATGATCGATCTGACATTCAATCAAAACTTTCATCGAATCAAATTCAATTTATCATTCGATCTTATCACGATCACTCGAACTAATGCACTAGGATCGATCGGACATTCGATCAAAATTTTAATCGTATCAAGTTCGATCGATCATTCGATCTTATCACGATCAACCTGACTATTGCATAACGATAATATACAATGCATAAAGTTCGATTAATCATTTGATCGTACCATGATCAATCAAACTAATGCACTATGATTAATTAGTTAGCCACTTAGGGTAATTTGATTGTTGAGAACCAGTGAATGATGAAGTTTTATTCAATGTAGATGAAAAATTCTCAACATTCTTAAACTTACATGTCTGTACCTGAACTTTGTGAGAAAGAACAAGAATAACCCCTTCTAGTTACAGTGAAAGCGACAGACATTAATAGGGAAGGCATGCTATAGAACCATCCAAGAAAAATGTTCAATCGAACCTTCAATCATGTCAAGTTCAATCGATAATTTGATTGTATTACGATCGGTCGGAATGATAAATAGTACAAAATCTATATAGTTCGATCGATCATTTAATTGTATCACAATTGATAGGAATAATGCACTAGTATCTATTGGATTGATCGGACTAATACAAACGGGTACATAATACAAAATCCATAGAGTTTGATCAATCATTAGATCGTATCACGATCAATCGGACTAATGCACTAAGATCGATCGGATGTTCGATCAAATCTTCAATCATGTCAAGTTTTATCAAACCTTTGATCATATCACAGTCAATCAGACTAATGACTATGATAATAAAAAATCCTTAAAGTACGATCGACCAAACTAATGAATTAGGATTAATCAAACGATCGATAAAACTTTAAATCGTATCAAGTTAAATTAATAATTTGATTGTATCATAATCAATGATGTCCAATGAGAGGATGCTCAAGAAATTATCTCAATCAGTGATCTTATAGTGGAAAGCAAATATAACATGTCTGCAAAGTATACTTTGAAAAGTCATCAATTAGTCAATGACTTAGGTAATTTAAATATTGAGCACCCATGTAGAATGTCTTGATCCATATGACATGATGAGGTCTTTAGACATTATGAGAAAGAACAAAAACCCTTTATGGAGGGGACAACATGATGAAAGTCTTCTATAATGTCTTGATCCATATTACATATTGAAGTCTTTGACATTGTCAAAAATTAATTATATATATATATATATATATATAGAGAAGAATAGTGTATATAATTTTAAAAAATAGTGTGTATATATTTAATTTAGAGAAATACTAGGGCATTTATATATTACGATCCTTTTCCAATCCTTTCAATTTTCACAATTATCATTAGATATATAGGTTTTACATAGATCCAATAGTGATTGTGAGAATTGGGAAGATGAGAGAATGATGGTGGCAGATGTGCTAGCATATGCCTAAAATTTAATAGGCTTATAAGGGTTTTATTTTTATTTTTTATTTAGGCTCAATAGCGTCGACTTAAAGTCGATGCTGTTGACATATTATCAACATCGACTTCAAAATGTCGATGCTATTGTTGTATTTGTGTTTTTCATAATAATTTTAAATCAAAAAAGCTATCAGCGTCGACCTATGAGGTCGACGCTGTTGAAATATTATTAGCATCGACCTCTAAATGTCGATGTTGTTGTTGTATTTGTGTTTTTCATAATAATTATAAATAAAAAAACTATCAGTGTCGACCTCATAAGTCGACACTGTTGATGTATTATCAGAATCGAGTTTTTGGTGTCGACGTTGATAATATGTCATCAGCGTCGACTTATAAGGTCGACGCTGATAATGTTATGCTTGTTAGTAACAACAACGTCAACCCCAAGTATCGACGCTGTTAGTTTATTAGTAGCGTCGACCCTTGTCGACGTTAATTGTATACTGTTGCCGCAATTCCAATTTTTATCGAACCCGCGCACAGCTTAAGTTCCCGCCAGGGTATTAGCGGCTACATATTAGCATCGACGACAAATGTTGATGCTAATATTAACACATTTTAGCCTTTTGCTCCAACCATTAGCGTCGACATGTCTTATTATTAGAGTCGACATGGTAACTGTCGACGCTAATAAGTAGGTATCAGCGTCGACTTTGGCATCGATGCTGATAATGTCGACGCTGATGAGCAAATTTCTTGTAGTGTGATGTCATCCGAACGGTTGTAATCCAAAATGGATCGTCTGCAGCCCCGTCTACAGTGGTCCGGACGAGCCCAGCTACTATCCAATCAGTAGTGTTCGTTCACAGGTCGTCCAGACGGGCTTGGCTACGGTTCAGTCAGTAGCAACTGTCCACAGAAGCGTCCGTAGTGTCATCCGGACAGTTCCTTGCCACTGGTCACTCAGTAGGAACTGTCTGCACCACGTCCGCAATAGGGTCCGGACGGACCTTGAGCATTGTCGTCTGAACGGTTCATTTAATGGTCCGAACGGTGACACTGTTCATTCACTTATAAATAGGCTAACGCGATTTTTTTCAGTCACTTTTCGATTTTTCTCTCTTCTCCCGCGGTTTTCTCTCTTCTCTCTCATAGAGTTTATACCTAAACCTTGGGTATTGGAGAGCCTCCAAACATATTTCTAACCCCGGAATCAAGATTCTCGGCGTTAGAAACCTACATCCACCGATCGATTCGAGGTAAGAATTCTTGAAAGTCTAAATTCTCAATGTTTTGGTTATAATTTCGAATGTATAGCTTAGTATTGATTATTTTCTTAGGATTTTCGTTGGTTTGTGCCTTCTTTACATCGGGTTGAAGTTTTGCGGTGCACAATTTCGGATTCTTCAAGTTTTGAGGTAAATGTCCAAAACCCTAGATTTTTCCATAGTGAGTAATATAGAGTTCTATGACGTCTAACCCTAGTATTTTACTATGGGTTAGTTATATAGGTTGCTTAAATGCTATTTGGAACCCTAGAATTCTATGGGTTGCTTATAGCCACATTGATACTTATGTTTTCAAGTATCATAGTTATTAGGTATTTGAGTTTGAGTTAGAGTGTGTAGAGTTATTGATGTTATACCAATGTAAATATGCAGTGAGCATTGCTAGAACATTTGAGCTATAAGTCAACAACCAGCAGAATTGGTAAGTATTTATACTTACTGAGAGTGATACACGCCTTAAAATGTTTTATATTTTATTTTAAATGTTTAGCAGATATTGTACTTGCTAAACAAAATAAATGTTTGTAAGAGATTTCGAAGAAATAATATAATGGTTTAAAAGTCGAACCGATGATATCTTGGATAACATATGATTTGTGCTTTCGATTATCTTCTTGAGATTTATGATGATTTGAAGAGTGATTATTGATGTTTTATTGTGATTTATGATTATGACGGACATAGATATATGTATAATGATATGTTGAGTTTATGATATTTGATTTGCTATTGATATTTGAGAAAATGAAATATGACAAAGATTTATAAGATGATATGAACATAGAGTAAAGAGTTTGCATGATATTTCAGAGCATATGTATGAAGAGAATAAAGAGTGCATGTAAACCCACGCCACAGGGGTTGTAAAAAATCTGTGTGCAACAGAGAAAAGATAAAGATATAAAGTACAGAGTAACCCACGCCATAAAGGTTGTAAAAATCTATGTGCACCAGAGATAGAGACATAGCATATGAGTATGATGATTTTATAATTGACTTATGAGACATATTATATGATGATTTATTAATTTTTATCATAGACGTATTAGTATGCATATGAGGTTTAATGGGAAAGCACATATTCTTATGGCTAGTTGCATATGATGAGATTTATTGGACTTTCTTATAGACATGTTAGTATGCTTACGAGTTTGCTATGGGCTGAACCTCTGTATACTCTCATGGCTAGCTGCATATATGATTTATGTTTTATTGCTTATATATGCTTATATGCTTGTGTTTTCAC
Source organism: Betula pendula (assembly GCA_900184695.1). Taxonomy (NCBI): domain Eukaryota; kingdom Viridiplantae; phylum Streptophyta; class Magnoliopsida; order Fagales; family Betulaceae; genus Betula; species Betula pendula. The sequence goes on from FXXK01001403.1 coordinate 98,052, forward strand.
CCATAAGGGAATGAATACTTATATATGAGTATAGCTAAGTTATATGATATATATTATAACATAGTTGAACACGTATATGTATTAGTACAGGCGGGAGACTCGAACGTATATGTATGTACCCAGCTATTATACTATTTCAAATATATTATGACTACATGTGTTTACTTCATCAGCTGCTTATGTTTCAAAATAAATGACATATTTGTAGTAGCTGTTATTGTAAACTCATGTAAACTAACACTTCGATTCTTTACGAAAACTCAGTGGATTTTATTCATTAAGACTATTAATTCACTCATTCTCTTTTCCGCCTATGTAATCATGGATGATCTCTATGGTTATATAGATATTGGTGCAGGTACTGAGAGCTTAGATGATGATCCCGTAGCCTACTATCTTGGCTATTACGACTGATGTCGTGGGACGTATTCTTTTTGTATAGACTTCATAGTTAGTCTATTATTTTGTATATGGTTATGATGTTTTCACAAACTGTACGTGTTCTTGTATATATGGCTTGTGTCGCATGTGACACGATTGTATAGCCATTCTTTTGTATATGCCACAGTGTAAACTTTCAATTATTAGAATTATGTTGTCAGCTCTATGTATTGATTACTTCATTGGTATATAAATGCTTCTACTCAGTTTATATATAATGTAATATGTAACTCTGATGTAATAGATGTAAATCTCATGATACGTTGTGAGATACATATATGACAGGTATTTCTATCACCCTGTGGCGATCGATCCGGTTCATGATTATTGTATGTTTTCAAAAAAAAAAAAAATTACTACAGTGTAATTATGAATCGGGTCATCACATGTTATAGTTATCAGATGAAATGTCATGGCCAATTTCATCACCGACTATAAACCAAGGTTTATAAGTCACACGGAATTGATTTAGATATCATGTGTATTAATCTCATCAATACACCTAAACCACATACAATATGACTTATAAACTACATACATCAAATGAATGTGTAATGCCCAATGTTCTGTTCATCGCAGAAAATAAACTTTATTAATAACCAAAATGTCATTCAAAAAACTTGGATTTTAGGGTCCTAAACCTAACCTAATAATATAAGAAGGCATCTCTCAGTCATGGTATGTGAGACATGTCAAAAGAAATGTGGACGGAGCAGTTCATAGGTTAACAAAGATGGCTATCACTCCGTCCTTAGACAAAGTTTGGATGAAAGATTTTCCTAGTTTTATATGTAAAATTGTACTTGCTGAGCAAGAGGTTTCTTACTGATTAATGAAAATCTCCAAAATTCTATATAAAATAATAATAATAATAATATAAGGCTTAAGGGAGAAATAGTAATCCTGTGCCTAGCATATATATAAAATTATGTCCATACAAACTTTTGCCATATTTCTACATTTTCCAGCACACAATCTTCCAAATAAGGTACAATCTCCCAGCAAAAATAGGTCCATGGCATTAGAACTTGTCAAAGAAGAATTTCTAAATATTGGATATTGGAAAAAGAGTCGGTGAGAAAAAAGTGAGCCAGACTCTCATTCATAGACGGAGGGAGGTAATGACCGGTATTGCCATGGCCCTCTCCTTCTCCCTCTTAAAATTTTATTTATTATAGTATATAAATAGTTGGACAGAGTTTTCTTCTAAATTGGGTTGGATAAATTTCTTTCAACCTAATCTATAAAAATGACATATGAAATACACATGTTTTTTTAATAGTATGGACAAAGTTGAAAAAACTTTCATTAAAATAACATGTGCATCTCACATGTTATTAAAAAAATGGACACATGTCATTTTTATAGACTAGGTTGAAAGAAATTCCTTCAACCTAGTTTAAAGAAAAAATTTGTCCTAAATAGTTATCTATATATTTGGAGAAAAATAATTAAGCTTTGCCTCTACCCAAAAAAGAAAGGCTTGGTCCTTGGCCCTATTATAAAAAAAAATAATTTTATACCCAAATCTAATGAGCAACAACTCAAATATCTCATTAAAAAAATTAGGCACGAGCAATAGCCTCCAGAGAGTTTTTAACGCAGCAAGGGCAGCAATATAAAAGCTACAGTGGCACGGCTACGATAGAACATCGGTTCCATTTTGATAGATGTTTGAGTTCAAAATTAAAATATATTAAGAAAAATTTAATTTCTTTCATTTTTTTTTCTTCTTAATATTGAATAGATATTAATTTTTTTTTTTTATAAAATAATTTAATCTTCAATCTTAATAAAAAATTTATTCATGATTTGGCCCCCTGCATATCTACAACGGCAATGGCGGGCAACGACCTCCGATGGCGGCGGGAAACACCTGACGACGTCCGGCGGCGGTGACCAATGGAAACTTTCAGTGAACATCGGTGGCGTCCCTAGCGACCTCTGGCTACCTTTGGTAGCGACTTCTGGCCAAATCCAATGGTTGTTTCGGCGACCTTCAACAACAAAGAATGAATTGGGAGAGAGTGTGTGCGAGAAAAAATAATTCAAATTCAAAAAATATTTTCGGTTTGATCACGATTTTCAGTCATACCAAATACCTAAAACTAAGAAAAATATTTTTCAAAAAAATATTTTATATCAAAATAAACGGAGCCTTGTGAAGAAGAGGCCAATAGAAATCTCTTTCGAAATAACCCTATAGCCACTCAAGAAAGTTACGTTGTCCAAGAGTTTTCATTAGGTCTAATTAAGAACACTAATTACGTACTAGGGACTTTATTAACGACAAGAAGTTCCTATCAAGATTTTCCATTAATTATTGACCGGAAGCTCCTATCGCCCGTGAATTAATGTAATAGCTATTTACCTAGTATAGGAGTATGTCTCAATTCTTTTGAACCCGGCCAGCCAGTATTCGTTTTTGCCTCCTTTGAACTTATTCCTTTTATGACTCCAATTTTTTTTTTTTCGTACTACCACTTTCTTTTCTATTGTGGCGTGGGGCTCGATCGGTGTTTTATAAGATATCCATACTAGATCGATCGTACTACTTCTGATCATAACCTGAATTTTTTGACAAAGTGATCATCCATTGAATGATCACTTTTTTGACAAAAAAAGACTCGGTGATGTTGTTTTAAGCGGTACTGCGGCCACAAAGTAAGAAAACCTTCCACATACATACATACATACATACATACATACATACATATATATATTATATATATATATATATATATATATATATATGCAGAAACTACATGCATTGTACCGTTGACCCCTGGCTTTCATATTCCATTGCGGTTGCTTTATATATATATATGCAGAAACTACATGCATTGTACCGTTGACCCCTGGATTTCATATTCCATTGCGGTTGCTTTCGGAGATCGAGCCTAGTTAGTTGATAGAGTAATTATTATGGAGCCGAAGAAATTTTACGGTGCTGAAAAGAAGATCGATCCAAGTTATGGTTTTCAAGCATTAAAAAAGGCAAAAGCAAAGAGTGCAACATAATCATGAAACGGTAATTTAGCCGTCTACTAAATAGGGTCATTGCATCCATTATGTTATTGGTCGACCTTTTACCTTTTCAATTTTCTTGTACTAATTATTAAAAATAAAGTAATGTTATTCTATTAGACTGTTATAAGATTGTCATATAAATAAAATGATGTCACAGTAAAAATTAGCCTTTAGATCAGCAAGGATTTGTAAAAATATAGAACAGTGGCTAATTTTCACTACCATGTCATCACAGTCGTATGACATTTGTTTAACAGTCTACTAATCTTTGAAAAATAAATTATTTTATGCAAGGAAGTCCATAATGCATAAGAGTAATACTATTTAGTAGACTGTTACGATTGCCACACAACTTAATGATATGGCGTTGAAAAACAATAATTGGATTATAGCACTTGTAAAAATAAAAATGTTAATTTTCACTGTCAAGACAATATTTTAATTGTATGGCAGTCGTATAGAAATCTACAAAATAGCACTAGCCATTGCCTAATCATGCATACTACTGTACTACACTGCCCAATTGATAGAACACTTACACATAGCAAAACATAGATCAATAGTTGATTTTCACTATCACGTCATGTTAATCGTATAATAGCCTACTAAAAAGCATTTCTCTGAAAAATAAATTATTTTCTGTAAGGAAGTCTATAATGCATAAGAGTAATGTTATTTAGTAGACCGTTATATAATTGCCACACAACTTGATAATGTGGCGTTGAAAAACAATCATTGGATTATAGCGCTTGTAAAAATAAAAAAATGCTAATTTTTACTATCACGACAATATTCCAAATATATAACAGTCGTATACCAGTTTACTAAATATATAGCATTACTAATTGCATAACCATGCATCCTATAGTACTACACTACACTGCCCAATCAACAGAAAACTTACACATGGCAAAACATTAGCCACGACATTAACTAAACAAAACCAAGAAGGCATAAATCAAGACTTAAAAGAAAACGGTGTAACTCAAAAAACCGGTTTATAGATCTACCGATATCTCAACATCTCGCTCTCTCTTTTTGAGCTCTGCCCTCTCTCCTCTTTTGGACTGTTTTCACCGAGACTTTGCTATCTCCTACTGCTCTTTTTTATTTTTCACCCCCTTCTTCCTTTTCATCCCTGTTTCTTCCATCCCTCTCCATGGATCCTGCGCACGTTGCTATGCAAGCCTTAATCGATGAGACCGAAGCCCTTGGTTGGGATTTTCCGGATCAACTTGAGGTAGCAGCTGAAAACCCTCCTGTTCATGAGGGCTTTGCTATTATTGGGAAGCTCCTGACTCTCAAGCCTCTTCATCCTCAACTGGTCCGATCCACCATGGCAGCTGCTTGGAACTTTGCTGCTCCTCTTTCTATAGAGGTTTTGGCAGCCAACAAGTTTCTTTTCACTGTTCCGTTACAGAGCCATGTTAATCGTATTATGCTTCAAGCTCCTTGGAATATTCGTGGCTCCCTGCTTCTTCTCCAACAATGGACACCTGATTTAGCCCTAGAAGAGATTAATCTGGCATCTCTGTGTCTTTTGGGTTCAAGTCCACGGTCTTCCTTGCTAGAATATGACTTCCCGTAATGCAATTCGTATTGGAAAGGGTTTGGGAACTGTTCTGGAAATAGATCATAGTATTTTTGAGGGCCCTATTTGCCGTCCCTATCTTCGCATTCGGGTGGAGATTAACACCAGACTTGCCCTTATTCCAGGTTTTCTTCTTCCTCAGTCTGATAAGGAACCTTTCTGGATCAGTTTTCGTTATGAGAGGCTGGCTGACTACTGCACCCTCTATGGGCTTATAGGGCATAAAAAATTCTCTTGCCCTTGTTCCCCTTTGCCATCTCCACCGCTCAATTACAGCATCTCATTGAAGGCTTCTTCATCGTTTAGTCCTTGGATTGTCTCTACACCCATCTCTCAGCCTGCTTTGGAGGATTCTGATTCGGGTATATCTTCTGCTAGCTTTGCTTTGGCAAGTTCCACCAGTTCTGTTGCCGGCTCCAATAGGGATGAGTCAGCTCGGCTTCAACTCATTACTGTTAACACTCGTGTGGAACAGATGACGTCAGACCCTCGCATCATCAAAGCTTCCTTTCAGAATACCTCTGCTGCTCGACGCGTGGCTGTTTCCCCTCCTTCAGCAGATCTTGTCTCTCCTCAGCCGTCCACGTTTTCAAACCCATCTCCTTATCCGCTTGCCAAATTATCTGCTGCTGATAAGGGTAAAGTAATTTTATCTCATACCTCTGACACTTCTTATCAACCCATTAATGCAGAAAATATCCCTTATCTTGCTTGTCTACCTGCCTCTTATCCTTTGGACTCTACGATCTCACATATCCCACCCATTAAAACCCACTCAGCACCCACACGATGCACTGATTTCCTTTCACTTTGGTCTGGGCCTCAGCCCACATTACTTCCCCCTAAGCCTTTTCAAATCCATCCTCCCATTGCTAATAGCCCACCCAACCCATTTGATATTCCACCTATTCCTGTACTGCAAACCCATCTGCCCACTAAAGCCCATTCGCACTTCACCAGAAAATCTGCCCATATCCCCTCCAAAATATCTCGCTTCCATCCTTACTTCTCCAATCCATTATCCACTTCAACTCACCCCACTTCACCGCCCCCCCTCTACTCCTTCCAAAATCCTCCCCCACCTTCCCCCTCC